>NMRB01001290.1:17449-27808 GCA_002633025.1 Notospermus geniculatus
ACACAAGTACCAGTATTAGGACAATGGCCAATTTGAAGACTGATGCAAGTTTCTGCCTGTTAAAGAATCAGAAGAAGATGAAATGTTTTGGCTTGCATAAAGTCTAGAACACATTTTTGATCATGTTTTAACCTATTTCTGCACTTCCAATGTGGATTGCTGTTAATTTCAAGTGATTTACTAGTATACACGTGTCTTGTTATGACATAACTGATCAGGCGTGTTATGTGACACAAGTGTATCATCAACCATGAGTAATTAAAAGCTTTATTCTTAAGAAAAACGAGTATGTGCCTGTTAGTGTAAATACCTTTGATGAACAAGGGCGAGAATTTCCTTATTGTCATTAAACCTCATTGGACAACTGCCACTGATTATGTAATTCACTGAAATTGTAGGAAGGGGAAAGAAGGACCCTTCGACCCTTCCCACAATACATGAACACAAGTTGAGTTCATTACATTAATTAACAGGCAGAAACTTACATCAAACTTCAAATTGGCCACTGTCCTAATATTTCTGCCCACCAGTGTACATTTCGTCCACATTTGAGGTCGAAGTGCCCTGGGGAATCTACAAAGGAAATGATCAATTTTAATGAAATATCACACAGCTCTCGGAAGGACACTTAACATTCATTAGAGACGATTTTTAAAAAATTCCAATGCTTGTGTCTTAAGAAATCACCTACAATCAGGAAATTCACAAGCCAAATAAAACCTATACCATAACAAGCGTTTTTTAAAAATATATGCCAACCTGCAACTGCCGTCATAGGCATATGCATAATACATCTCATTCCATATTAAGCATTTTATGTTGTGGAAACTATCAAGTGTATAGTATACAGTAACTAATTACAACACTGGCCACATTGAAAAGGTAGATTAAGCAGATACAACTAACTTGATGTATTTTGTGGATTTCCTTGCAAAAAGAGACATATAGTTAGGCTTATCAATGCATAATTTGATTTATAAAAATCATTGCTTATCTTAATACATGTTTTGGTACTGGTTAATATCAATAAGTCTCAGCCTCCTGCTGTCAGGAAAATGTGGCCTGTAAATTGGTGCGCAGCTGTCAGTGCATGCAGGTATGGCACCAGTTCATTGATACACTGGCTCCACCTGTGCTTCCATACTCCCGCTTCAGCTGTGTGTGCTTTGTAGTATCTTCTCTAGACCTTACAAGCAGATGGTACATTTGGCACTTGAGGCCCATGTCCACTACATCAGATTCCACCATGGCTTACGGAGCAGTTTTCACAGGCATTGTGATAATCAATAGAGGAATCCCACTGACGTCATCAAATCATGTGACTGGACGTTGAAATGACGCAAACTGGTGTCAATAGGGTACTACACGTGGATTGACATCACGCCTGACGTGACGCGACAGCACACGAAATAGCGTCATTGCGTCATCCTTCAGGAAACACGTGGTCAATCTGATATCACGTGGGATTCCTCTATAGGCCGTGTATTAGTGTGCCTGCAGAACACTACATCTCTCATTAATGTTGAGACTACAATAATAGTAACCGATACCACACCAACATTTTCATAAACTTCTCTTTCTTATATCATGATCACTAGTTTGTTGGTCTGGAAAGCAAGTCTCCACTTGGTGAGTAATTGCTCAGTGTCTTGTGATTTGTGTGCATGGTTATGATTTGGACTTAATACGTGGCTAGTTAGTTGTGCAAAACTGAGTGAGTAAAGGTTGGAGTTCTGTGCTGCTAAATATATGTCACTGTCAGTCTGACAAAATCAGACTGGAATCTACCAAATCCATTGAATCTGCTGAATCTGTCTTTTCAATATACCCCCTCCTCTCCCCACAGCCTGATGACGACAGGGTTGCTTTGAAAAAAAGACATCTGATACACTCAGCATAAGTCTATAAAGGTTTCAATGGTTCTTCAATACAGATTCCATGAACCGCTCCCATGATAACTGCGTCAGGAACTGTAGAACAATTTTCAAATGTGTCTCGGAGAAGATCTGGAAAGAAGACAGCCAAATCAACTGTACATTAAATACAGATAAGACCACGTTATACATCCAATTTATGCCTTTTGATAAACTCCAATAAACTGCAGTTTTTTTCTACTGTACAACCTGAATGACATGCACAAGTGTACCGGTACATGTACCGGTACATTACGTGGCAGTTACATGTGCTGTAAAAGTGTAAGCATACGCAGGCCATGATTTATTCTCAGCTCTTTGTTTTACGATGAAGAAACAACTGACCTTCAGTTTGCCATCTCCAGCAGCCTGGGCTATTGCTGTTGCTGTCTGCTTTAAAGTTAACTTCTGAAAAAAAGAAACAGTTCAGGGTCACAAGAACGGTGATTTGTGCATGTCGTTTTCAAGACCATGGTGCAGAGTAATGTGTAACCGAATGAATGTCACAATAGTATCAATGGAAAGCTCATTGCTTCTACTTTACCATGCAGCAATGACAAAAGCCGGTCTCATCTTTTCAACACACTTTGCACAGATTACCGGGACAGTTTTTACGATGCACCCTGTATGGGATTCCATTGTAATGATACCAATGGCTCTCATTCAACAACAGGCTTAGGAAATGCCCACAGTTCCTGAATCCAGCCTGATATGTTCATCAAGTGTCAGCAACATAGCTGTGATCTACATGTACATCAGTGTCAAGTAAGTTTATCACATAGAAAGGGCCTACACAGAGGCATGATCAAAAAGGGCAATGCCAGATTTTTACTAACCCCTAATCTGATTTTAAAATGTTGATAAAAATGACTTTCAAGACTATTGAAGAAGGCATCAACCTGTTCTTCAAGGAATTCTTCACTATCTTCATCACTAATACTGGAAGAAAATTGTTCAGGTGACATTAGGCTACATTGTGACATATACCGTAAAAGTGCTTTGTCCACAATGATGAACTGAGTGATGACTTTATTTGAGAGACAGAAGCAGTGTTGCCATAAGAGTACAGATATCAACAACATTTACCTCACTTCAGGGACATAGACATTAGGATTTTATTTCCCAGCTAGATAAAACAATAGTTCTCAGACATTAGGATTTTATTTCCCAGCCAGATAAAACAATAGTTCTCAGACATTAGGATTTTATTTCCCAGCCAGATAAAACAATAGTTCTCAAACATATCTATCATAGATTGGATCAAGAAAGAAATGAGGACTCACCACTGCCACAAATCCTTGCAATCCTCTGCATTTATTGCAAGTGAAAGCTGACTTAACCCTTGACACTCATTTGGTACCTTGAAGACAAGCTGGACCGGTCTCCTTGATCTGTCTGGGACAAACCCAGACCACATGGCAGTCATCCATCTCAAATTTGCTGATGAAAATTCCATTTCTTTAATATGGCAGTCAAACTCCATCTCAAAAAAGAAAATGTAAATTTTACATCATCATGACATCTGAGAGATTGACAAGTTGTCACGACTCTCAACTTCCACAATAATATACCGGTAAATGAAAACCAAATTTCCGTAATAGCATTATGCTGCTATGGAAGGAAAAAATTCAGAACCCACATTTGGGCACAGGCCCATATGCCTACGATTACCACAGTTTCTCAGAGCCAGGGGTGACTTTCAATCAAAGTCGACCAAAACCAAGGAAGGGGTTTGGCTAGAGAAGTTATTGAAGTGACTGACAAGAGCTTACCTCCAAGAAGGCACAGAGATACCCAGTCAGAGTTTTCGCACCTTTCACCAACATGACTGGATAGTATGTAAATTCCTTTTTCACTACTGACATCGCATCTTTATCTATATTCACCGACACGAGGAAAGCTTCTAAAACAACTGGAAATTCTGCAATAGAGACAACAGCAGCAATTGATTACATACAACTGATGAGACATCGGTCTCATTACATCAATTTAGGATGACACAGACAATCCTGCCATGGCTTCCTTTAAAGCCGCACAGTATGCGCCGCTACTCACTCCCAGTGCGGTCGAAATCATAGTGCAACCTCATTTACAGGCGTGCGTAATGTATAATTACCATAGAACTACATATTGTAACATTATCCTGCATCGAGGTTGGGGGAATCTCCAATGCTGCGTGTAGTCTCGCGCAGCCAGCCGTTTCGTTCCGCACTACTGCCACACGGATCCCCAGATTCAAAACAGCGGCTGGGTGACCGAGACTATGCTCTAGAGGGTCGCCGATTATGACCCATCTGTCTTTTCTGTGTGGCTTTAAATCATCAGAATTTCAAAAGCTAGATCTCTTCTACCGGTAAATCAACAAAACAATCATCGAAGAGATGAATTAAAAATACATGACAGACACATTTTACAATGCATTAGGTCATGCTAACAGAAGAAACGATGGTAAACCATACTTATTCATCAATGACAACAAGGTCTTTGAAGGTGCAAGAAAAACTCAATGGGCCGTATTCATAAGGATGATCATCGCGTGATTAAGACTCAGACGCGTGTAACTTCAATAAATGCACACACTTCCACCATGCATTCGACGAAGTTACAGGCGCCTAAATCTTAAACACCCTTTTTGAATACGGCCCGATATATCTACCTTTCCCATCTGCCTTGGGTTGTTTCCCTCTGATTGTGATATGCAGTGATTGAGGGTCATTTTGGTTCACTGTGAGACCTCTAAAAACACTGATAGTAGCATTCTTAGCAACATCAGCTTCAAGACCAACTGCAAAACCCTTCATGGTTTCCTGTGTAAACAAATGCAAATCAGCAGTTAATTAGTCAGGTGAGTCGGGGAGAAGAGTGAGTGGATCAGATAGACAGACTCACTCCTCTAGTTCTCCGAGTTTAACTGCATACATCCATGTATTATACTTACATGTAAGTTCCTTTACAACTAGAGAGTGTACATGTATGCACCATTTTCCCTTGACAATCAAATTCAAAATAATTTAGAGCTCATACTATGATCATTTCCACATCCTACATGTCCTAAAGTGGTAAAAAGTATACATGTACAATGTTCAAAATTTATAACAATATTCCATCCATAATTCTCCTCAAATCAGGTGTCTGTCAAGAAACACCATGAATACATGCTGGCACAGAGTGTAGGGTACTTACTGCTTCCATATGAGCGGAGAGAAACTTGGAATACTTCTTTAGTTTCGCTGGTGTAGAGGAAAAGTCATAGAGTGGTGATACTCTGTAGACCCGAAATGTCTTCTTCGCAATGGCTGAAAGCGAGAAAGTTACACACATCAACGCCATGATTTTATGAACTGTATATACGACAAACTTCAATCAGTACCAAACACAAATCTTATGAATTCAGAATGAGAAGGACAAAAACATAAATCATTGGAAACCGCCAGCGACCTCTCTGCCTATAGACAAATGCTCTAGTGGAATGGGAGCAGAGAATACAATGCTGCCGTGGTCACTATGATCGATGATGAGTAGGTCCACCACGAGTGAGGGCCGGAGACGTCAAATGAAGCAAAATTCCACCCCTCGTTGTTATTGCTTGTAACACTGATGTAGCTAAAACTGATTACTCGTCACATACTAGCCATGCTCATCCTGAGAATATCAGGCGTTCTTAGTGCTCGCTACCTTCGTCACCGCACACAAACTGTGCGGTGACGAAGGTAGCGAGCACTAAGCAGGGGCGTCGGAGCGTTTTGCCTATGGATATCGTCTGGGGGGGCTGAAATTTACAATGGAACTGGGGGAGCCTCACGCGACAAAAAGAAAGGTGCATGACACCAGCGCCGAAGGCGCGAAGCCGCAGCAGGGGGGTCTGGGGGTCCTCCCCCAGAAAAATTTTACGATGAAACACCCTTAGATGCGATTTCCTGGCACCTCGCAGCAGATTATAGCATCTACAATACCATATTTTTGGGCGATTTTTATTTGACGTGCGTTTGCTCTGTGCCTTTGACCCGATGTTAAAAACACAACATTTTCAGCAAAAAAGTGAGGGGGCTATAGCCCCCCCAGCCCCCCCTGCTCCGACGCCCCTGCTAAGAACACCTGATATTCTCAGGATGAGCCATGCTAAGTCCCACACATCCTCATCGTAAATGCCATTTAGGCCTACAATCGAGTCGAAAATTCATCCAGGCACGAGGCCTACTAAACTGGTAACCGGTCTCTTGATGTTAGAATATACCAGTACATGTACAGTGGTATCAGGGCTGTCAACATTTTTCTGCGTAGCAGGCTCAGGCTGCACAGGTAATAGTAACCAATCTAGAGGCCAACAGCACTACTATGATGTAGCAGCTGTGCATGGAAGAATCGACTGGCATTTTTTAACAAAAAATGAATACAAAAAATAGACATGTGAAAAAGTAGCCTGCAGCTGGGAATCACACCCGGCGCCCCTGATCCATGGCCACATGCTCTACCATATGAGCTAGCGGGCCAGCTGGAAATTGCTGACTCAGACATTACTGAGAACAAACGACGATGACGTTTATTACTACAAAACATCTGCAACACTAAAAATAGCATCGGTGAATATCACTACGCGAGACAATTTATCCGAGAGGAGGGTACTTTCGCGAAATCTTGTGATAACACTTCCGATATGATCTTTCTTTAACTTGACTGACTTAATCAATGGCATAAGTTGGCGTGAGCCATAGCCTATGGCTCACTCCAATGGAATAGCGCTAATATCATCACACTTCCCTCGAACTAGATCACAACGTGTGAGAGCAAGCATACATTCGAGATCAAATGGGTGCACTTCGGCTTGGACACTTCCGGCTGACAGACTGCATGACACCCCGGACAGACGTCATATCTACGCCCATAAAACCTCGCTGCCCCAGGCAGAGAGGTAAAAAGATGACCTATGAGTATGACCAAGAAAACTTACCGGTTGCATCAACTCGATCATGATGGGCCTTTTTGTCGGGTCCTCTAACAACAACTGGTGTCACTACAACAGTATAGAAATCATATTTTGTTTAAGACTGCAAGCTATGTTTTGTAAAGCAGCAATATGTGACAAAGTCAGGCAAAACCCAAAGTCACTGAACATCACTGTATAGTCTGATCACAATGAAAAAACGAAGAACAAATAAAGCCTTATCCATACTGCAACAAATGGCAGGTGTGATCAAGGCCTACATGTACATGTATGTCACTTCCGGATTTTCACAGACCCGGTCACCTGTGATTCCAATCCAACCTGCTAGTATTTGTCTCCTACACAAACAGCCTTGACATTTTACTGGCCAGGAGGCAAACTGCTTTAAAACTAGGATTTTCAGGAAGTGTTTTGGTGAGTGACTCACTGGAGAGGCAGATACTGTAAACAGAATCAGTTTGAAAATCAACAACAGTTACCATGAAGAAATCGTGATTTGGGTGTTTTATGGTAAGGTGTGTAACGTTTTGATGATCTTCTAGATGACTTGCTTGGCTTGATGATACGGGTCTCTGGGGTGATTTGGTCTGACATCCTACATGTCCCACCTACAAGACAAGAAGAAAACTTAACAAAATCAACTCTCAGCTAGTTTGACCCACTAAAAATTGAAATGCTGATTGTCACAGCCTGTCATGCTGCCATGCCATCATGCGAGTGTCATGAGGGAGTACCATGCCATGCTGGGGGGTGTGGTAGGTGGCCTCAGGCATGTCAGGGCCTGAAATGCCTGACGGCTACCGGTAGGTACCCGTCGACCTAGCTAGGTAGGCGGCCCACCCGTAGGTAGGGGTCGGTGCCTGGGCGGCCGCCGCAGTAGCCTAACCTGTGGTGTAAGCTGGTACGGCCAGGGTTTCCACCAGGATTGTCAAGGAGGGGGGAGGGGAAAAAAATTTTAAAAAATGAATTTTTTTTTCAAAAAATTTTTGTTTGTTTTTTTGGTAAAAAATGGCCTCCAGAGTCATTTTTACACTCCAAAATGCAAAATTAGTCTTCCTTTTCTGCATGAAAATTGCATTTGAAATCCTACTAAAATTTGACAAGAGTTTGTTTGTGTGTTTGTTTGTTTGTTTGTTTGTTCGCGATTTTCTCCGAGACTAATGAACGGATGCCGCCAAACTTGATCTGCTAATGCAGACGGGCCTGGGAAGTGTCCTTACGAAGCCCGAATTTTGATATCACTTATAGTTTTCGAAATATTAAGAGATTAACGAAAATAACAATGCTGTTCAGGCCTTTTGACGTCATGACGTCACCGAGATTGCCGTCGCGTCATCCGTGACGTCGGCAATGTCATGTGCGGCGGAATGACGTCATTAGGCCACTCGAACGGGGATGACGTCAGCAACGTCCTGTGCGGCGGAATGACGTCATTACGCCACTCGAACGGGGATGACGTCATTAGGGATGTTCAGATTACGTTCTGAGTCTCGACTCCCACTCCAGGGCCAGGCCACGCAGAGGTTAACATCAGGAGCAAAATTTGAAACATCATGAAATGACTTCCAATGTGCCTGATCTTTAAGCCAAGAGTCCAAATTGTACAGANGGCCATATAAAATTAACCCATTAGGCGCCATATAGCCCAAACCCGCCCAAGCCTGCATAATCCCATATACATGTAGCCCAAACCCGCCCGTGTGATTTCCGGCCGTCACAGAGGCAACCAAAGAAAAAAATTAAAAAATCTAACCTCAGCTCCAGTTGTATCATGTAGCCAGTGTTATAAGCTACAAAATACCAAGATATGGTAAAAAAGTGAAAAGCACTGGGAAAAAAAGCTGACCTAATTTATACTTGTCTGGCGCCTAATGGGTTAATAGATAGGTTCTCATCACCTCCCGCCCCGATTTTTGCCTCCGTCCCAATTTTGTTAATATTTTATATTTCTTCCAAAACTGTGTTTTTTCTCCATTTTTGATCATCTGCTTTCACAAGGATCATCAATATTGATTGTGTGTGCCACTTGTGAACAGCAGGCAGTACTAATAGTTGCTTCCTTTTTCTCTATGCATGCAGCCTCCAGTCAGGTTTTGCATTCAGGCCTTGGCCCAGCCATGGAAACATGTGGAAACTGTTCTAATTCATGTACAGTATAAAAAAATATAAAATATAAATTCGCCTCCCTGCAAAATTTTTGAAATCCTTGTGATGAGAATCTTTATATGGCCAAAATAAATAAAAGCAACTGGCATATGCCTAGGGGCCTATATCCCGGCAGCGAGGATGGAAAGAGGGGGAGACCCCAAACATCCCTCTCCCTCAAAGATAAATACCAATGGCAATCATAAATCAAAATATTGCAGCCGACTGGCCTGATAATTAAAAAATCCCGACCCTGTGTAATCCATCAGTGAGGCCCGGCACGTGTACCTTTCCTTTACAAATAGCCTAGGCCTAGATTGACGGAATAAGGTTCCAACCAACAACGGGGGTCACATAAAAAAACATCGGAAAAAACACTGGCCATGACACTGGCGGAAAACGTTGTTAGCTAGGCTACCTGGCTACCGCCCCGGTACACCAAATCAACGTCACACACAGGCCTACCGGTAGGCTAGGCCCATGGCCTTGGCCAGTAGCTAAGGCTAGGCGTCTATGGGAAATTTGTTTCATTTCAATGTTCTGGTGGTCTATAGGCCCCTAGGCCTACATGTACCTTGATTGGGGTATTGCCTTGGATAGCCCGATCGGGCGGTTCTGCCCGACTGTTACTGTTACCGGTAGTACTCGTAGCGAGCTAACGAACCAGAAGCTACAGCATAGGTCTAGCGATCATCGGGACCCTACGGAGAAGGCTGGGTTTGTTAAGAAACAAAATATTCCACAGCTAGGCTACACTCTTTGTTTGATCTTTTATTGATTGAATCGGCCGCCCCGTCTTTCATGTCTTTCGCATTCAAACACGGCATTTGTTCTTTGTTTTGTTTGCTTTGTTTCACAGGTGTAGCGTTGGATCCGTATCCTACTCCGCCACTTTGCCCTTCCTCCAGCCTCCTCCGGGTCGCGAATTTTTTCCCTAACCGGTGTACATTCCTAACCAGTACACAGGCGTCTCATAAGTCTGTCTGTACTATAATGTAGGGGGAGGGGAAGGTTCTTGGGGACCCTGGGGCTTACTAATACACTATAAAGAAGACTTTTTATAGTGTATTAGTAAGCCTCAGGGTCCCCAAGAACGGTATCAGGACAATTCCCCCGGACAACTGCCCCCCCCCCCAACAATATATTGCCCCCGTACCCGGCGTAGGACAACTGCCCCCAGACAATCAGGGTTTCCGCCAGGAAATATTGTGAGGGGGGGCTCGCGGGCCCGGGGGGAGCTCGAGGGGGGGTGTCCCCCCCTTGACCAAAAAATTTTTGCGATTTTGAACCTTATGCCATTATTTGCACATCACACTTGGTGAAAAACTGGAACTTTAAATCACTACTCTGCAAAGTTGA
>NMRB01001290.1:55607-78068 GCA_002633025.1 Notospermus geniculatus
ATTTTGATGTCATTAGTTAAAGCTAACCTCAGAATATGGGCTTACAAAATTTTGGAACTTTTTGCTTTAACTGGGCCGAGATATTCATATTTTCAGAATATCAAAATGTTGATATGCTAAACTCTTTAACTTAAGACAGCTGTAACTTCCAACCAGTTTACGCTGAAAGTTCCAAAACTTCATTCTCCTACGTTTCTAGGTGAGCTGTGTCTACTATTATCAAAATTTTTTGAAAAATTGGAAATTCTCAAAATATCGACATTTTGATAATCTCAAATATCTCAGCAACCACTCAAGATATTTTGACGAAACAAAGCTCAAAATCCTTAGAAACTTCCACTCTATCAACCCTGTAACAAAAGTCACAAAAAAATTCCATAATAAAAATGTTGATTTTTAGGGGTTTTTCTAATGAGGTATTACATAATTATGATATTTCAAAATTTCCAAACGTTTGATGCAGAAATATGACCGAGGTTATATACTTTCATGTGGTACAAACCGTGTTAAAATTGGCCCAGTAGTATTTGAAATATTCAAGGTAGTAGGTGTAGATAAACTTATGTCAATGACTGTACTTTAAAGCCGTGAAGCATCATTTTCCAGTCATTCGATTCCTAGGGTATGAAAACCTAAGGGTAGAACTTGTTTTTTCTATTGCTCTAGGTGTTAAAGGAGCCGAGTTATGTCATCAGATAAAAGCGTGACGGACAAAGTATCAAGTCTGATACATGTATGTCGATTACATCATGATGGAGGCATCCGAGGTTGAAAATGATTAGCTCATTGGTTTGCCCAGGTTGACAAACCTAGGGGTAGGATTTGTTACGGTTCCCGATCAATCAGATCGGGAACCATATTGTTTGTTGGTCGTGGTGTCTGTCTGTCTGTCTGTCTAGCCTTCATATTTCATCTCCTTGAACAGCTACAGCTTTGGAAACAAATCCTACCCCTAGTTTGTCAACCTGGGCAATCCAATGAGCTAATCATTTTCAATATCAGATGCCTCCATCATGATGGAATCAACTTATCAGACTCGATATTTTGTCCGTCACGCTTTTATCTGATGGCATAACTCTGCTCCTTCAACACCTAGAGTAATGGAAATAAGTTCTACCCTTAGGTTTTCATACCCTAGGAATCGAATGGATTGATTACTTTTCATCTGAGATCTTGGGATCATGGTGATATCGATACCACAAATTTTGATATTTTCAGAAAACTTGCCATATTGTCAACTGAGCAACATGAAACAAGTCTTAGTCCATGCCTATTTATGCAATGACTGGACTACATGTATGTTAACATTCTCAGCCTCAAGTGTCCGGGTGTTTGAAATATCATGAGATCTTGAAATATCAAACTTGATAATTCGAAATATCTCTGCCTGTGGTAGAGGTAGAGGCATGACATTACCTAGACGTACGTTATTTAGGATGCCCATTTCGATTATGCAGTGACCTTGATGATCAGAGGTCAAGGTCAAGGTCATACTTTGATAATTTGAAATATCTCTTGCCTCTTATGGTAGAGGTAAAGGCATGATATAACCCACACTTAGGTTATTGAGGATGCCCATTTTTATTGTGCAATGACCTTGATGATCAGAGGTCAAGGTCAAGGTAAAACTTCATGATTTGATTTGAGCACATCAAAATGGCTGCGACCAGGCTACCTATAGCTGAGCTCATTCCCTAGTGGCAGTCCACGGAACTGGCCTTTGTGCGCTGGTGAAACGACCAGTCATTCACATTCAGATTAAATCCGATCACCCTGATATACTGTTTTCGAAAACCAATCTTCAGTGTACGTGCCGACCCTAATTCTTTTATGTCCACTGCGGGTATTGTTCAGCTCTGTCGCTGGTGCTTTGGTCACAAATGGCCGAACAGAGTTTACTCAAAGAGCGCGAATAGTGCAAATCTACATACATAACAAAGAAGTAACTTGCCAGCGGTATGGAAATTTTCGAATTTCCCAAACAAGTTTTCTCTTTTTTGGACACATATATTTGAAAAAATTCTTTTGGATGTTATTGCCATATGTGCATTCTAGGGCAACACGATCGCCTTTTTTGGATAGTTGGTCGGGAATATGAAATATTTCAAAAACTGTAAATCGAGCCTTTTTTTGGCATTAAATAGTTTATACCAATTAAATGGAAAGTACTTTCGTAAAAAACGGATCGTTAGGCCCTGCAGGCATCAGGCCTGTACGTTACAGACTATGTGGGAAACTGATGTGTCGCATCCCAAGTCTGCAAAATTGTTTGCGAACTCAAATTTTGACAACTTGTTATAAGTTAATTAACTCCATCGTAATTGGTCAAAATGAACAATCCTTTCACAGAACGGAAGCATAAAGGTTGTAGCTAAAACATTTTGTTGACATCAATTAGTTACTTTTTGCCATGAATGTGTTAGGACGCTTGTTTTCAAAGAGCGTCAATAAAGTCGGCATAGGTAGCCCCCCGCCTTAAACAAGCGGGAACCACTAGGCATTCACAATGCCATCTTGTTCACAGTTGATATTTTTCAATTTTTTTGTCTTGTAAAAAAATAATTATACTTGTACGTGCTCATCATCACGGTTCATTATCCTGAAAAGGACGAGTGATCCAGTATCACCTGAAGATTTTGTGATTTTCATGTTTTGATATTTCTTTTTCATTCTTGATATTTTCATCAGCAGTTAGATTTTTCAGTCAATTTGGCCAACAGCATGTTTTGCCATAGACCGTCCTATATACTGTACGGTGGTCGCGGAATTAGGCCGGAGTGGGGGCGGTTCTGTAGGCCTATTTTTAACCGCAGGCGTAGCCTACCTGTACGAAAGGTATGGGCCGAATACAAAGATAGGGTTTAGGGGCATGTCCCAGCCAGGATCATTCATATTGAAAACTTGAAACCAACATTGTGTTAGTCAACTAAAATGGGTGGATATGGCGTCCACTCCGGCATAACTCCGCGACCACAGTATATTTGAAAATAGATGTATTAAAAGTAATAAAGGCATAAGAGAAATTAAGAAAAAACCTATGTTGCAATACTTATGATCAGTGTGTGTACATTCATTGACAAAAGTTTATCTATACATGAATACATGTACTTCAAATGGTGTCATCCCATTTCGCCTACTCCTTTTTCGCCTAGACTCATTTCGCCTAAACCGATTTCACCTAAACCTATTTCGCCTAAACCCATATCGCCTAAACCCATATCGCCTACTTCCCATTTCGCCTGCTTTCCATTTCGCCTACTCCTATTTCGCCTAATTGGAAAGAAAGAATGAAGATGAATATACATGTACAACACATAAGTTTATTTTCTCATAGGGCTTCTACTTAGTAACCCTTCACCCAAGCCAAACATGTCTGGGTGAGCTTCCCTATACCGTCAGATGCGCAATATGGCAGCATTTGAAGTACAAATGGGCCGTAATCGTTTGCCAATGCCTGCCAACAACACATTAAGCTGCGACGTGACAATGGGGAGACAAACAGCAAGCGGGCACGGCGTACGGGAGACATTCTCACGAATTACACCTGCCGGTTCAGACGGGGCGACTTTTTGCTTTCAACCTCCAGCAACCTGGTTGAGGGAAAGACCCTGAATTTGATACATGCAACCTCAGGTTCTCATGTGTGAACGCATCTAGCAACCTGTTTCAACTTCCCTCTGGCAACCTCTTTCAACCAGCGACCAAGAGCGAACATGTTCGTTCTTGGTCGCTGGTTGAAAGAGGGTATCAATTACAGTTCACCATCTGGCCAATCAGAATAGTGATTCAGACCCCCGGGTTCAGACCGTGCGATTTGTATGCCATCACATGCCTATCCACTAAAAATGGCTGACGAAGTTGACAAGGAAGTGTATACTCAAGAAAATGAAGACATTTTGGTGGCTAATTTAGAAGAACATGTATGTTTGTATGATATAAAATTTCCTGTTTTTACAGAGATAGAAACAAAAGACAGACTGCTAAGATTCAATTTTGCCTCCAAAAATTAAGCCTTTCCCACCAAAATATATGAGGAAATTCTTTCAACCTCTTTCAATCTGTCAGCTGTTGGTCGCCATGTCTGAACTTCACAGGTAGGTTGAAAGAGGTTGCTGGTTGCTGCAGATCGAAAGCAAATGGTTGCCACGTCTGAACCGGCCCGGTGAATCTATACCAATAAGTATCTGCGCACCTTCATTTCATTGTACATTGCTGATACGGCGTAAAGTAGTGCTCCGTCTACGCCGCCCTGGACCTGGATGATGTGATCGAGAAGCGCCTCGACTTCAGCCTCTTGTCGATTGATCAAATACACTTTCATCTTTCTAGACACCTGCATGAAAGCCATGTGAATGATGAGTGCTATTCTTCGAAGACAATCGTTGAATATGACTTTCTGAAAATAGTGCCAACGGCACTGCGCCGGCTTGGTGGGAATCGTCAGCAACCCCACATAGGCTATATTAGTACGAACGTGCCAAATTGCCATATAAATGTTTTGACAATGAACATTCACCTCAGTATAAGTTACAGCATTAAGCCTTAAGCCCGTGTCACACTGTGGCGACTTAGACGGGCGAATCCCCGCGAACTAGAATGAAATGGTCCATGACTCTCTCTGTTATTATTATACACTATTATGTCCAAAGGGGTGAGCACATGGTCCATGGGCCATTTCATTCTAGTTCGCAGGGATTCGCCCTCCTACATGTAAGTCGCCAATCTGAAGAGGTCGCCACCATCGTTCCTTGGCTCAGACCTCTGAAAAGGGCTGGAACCCAGCACAAGATTCTTGTGCTCATCGATTTCACAACTTTGTTGATAAAATAATCATACCAAAAATTAGAATTTGTTCAAGTATTTGTTAAAATACTGCTATTTTGACATTCCGTTGGGTATTCAATGTTTTATAAAGAAACAAAGTACGAACTCTTTCGAATCCCTACGCAATTGGCTGTGCAACGGTCAGAAATTCATCCGCCTTGAACAATGCATTTGCATTGTGCAAACGTAGTACCGGCCTAGCCCTTTCCAGAGCTTAATGTGGCATTGAACTCTGGGTACGGGATTGGTAAGTCGCCACAGTGTGACCTGGGCTTTACCTGACAAAGATGCAAGCAATGAGACTAGTACGTACTCGACCGTCGACAAGGTGTACGTGCTAAAAATGTACTGCAGGCCTACTCTGGCGAATACTATCGACATGATTGTTTCTGTACTTTCGAAGTCTTCGTTCAGCTGGTATCGGCATGTTTAGTCGTAGCATTGTTTGCCGCCTTTTATGCAAGTGGATTACCGGTATACAAATAAGGCCACATAAAAAAATGGTGATCGTCCTTTTCTCGGGGAGGAGGTGGGTAGGGGGAGGCATTTTTTTTATTATTTTTTTGCAGTGAATTGGCATGAAGAATGAGTCAATGGCAACAACCAAATGCCTTGGAATCGCGTCCTTTGTATCCCAGGTGCGATTTGAACTGAACAACAAGTGATGTCAATAGTCAAAATATATGCAAGGCAAGTTCAGACGTCGCTCTAACGACGCGTCGAATACAAATGATTGGTACGACCGTAGCGCGACGCATAGGCCATCCCATTCATTCGTCGATGGATAGTACGTCTGACGTCAAATTTAATTCAATTCAGACGTCGCTCTCCAGACGGATCTGAATGAGGAATTGTATTCGACGCGTCGTTAGAGCGACATCTGAACTTTGCTTAAATGGGCAATTTGAACGTTTTGGAGGGAAAAAATAGAAAAAAAGTTATTTTTGATTGGAAAAAAATTGAAAAAAAAATTTTTTTTGAAAAAAAAAATTTTCAAAAAAAAACCCGGGGTCGGGGCCGTTTTCGCGGGTCGGGCGGGGACGATCACCAGCTTTCTTTTTTATGTGGCCTAATCGTGTTTTTTTTTGTAACCAACAACGACAATCGGATGTTTTGGATTGTAGCAACATGTTCGTCATGACAATTTCAGGTTCAAACTACTGGCTAGGCTTAGAAGTTAGATGTACCCCCCCCACCCCCCACCCCTTGATTAAACTCACCCGGCTCTGAAAAGTTTTATCTTCTTTTAAACGTGCGACATCCTCCTCAAAATGCAACAGGCCAGCTTCCGACGACATATCCGGTCCATCTGGTGCGTCGCATAGGAACCCATGATTGATGCCATTTTCTGGAAAAGGAAACACATGTTTAGGAAAGGAAAGCAATTAACAGGCTCATGACCACATAACATCGGTTTTTTCTGGATTTCTCTGCCTTTACCCCTTTTACACCTATTTTCAAATATATGCATTGTATGGGGGGGGGGGGTCTGTGGCAAAATATGCTGTTGGCCGTATGGACTGAAAAGTCTCAGTGCTAATGAAAATATCAAGTCATGAAAAAGATATATGTAACCCGGTGTAGTAGAATCTAATGTCCCCCGATATGTGATGTCGCCCAACAATACATTTACGGATTAAGCGGCACCACTGAATCGGAGAGACCAAAACCAAGACCCTTAATCCTCTGACAAACAATGCAGGGGGACATCAGGCGGGTGGGGACATTAGATTTCATCACACCGGCACAGCAAAGTAGGTCGAATGTCGCTCAGAAGGTGAGCTACGAAATAAGATGACACTAGGAGAGAATGGAAGAAATAGATTGCTTCAGATTTCGTAATAGACGGGCAATATTGAAACTGACGAACACTTGCTGTCATCCTGCCAAGCAAGGAGCGACATGCGACTGGTTTTGCTGTGCAGGTGTCATAGAATGTAACGCCCCCCGATATCAGATGCCCGCTTCTTTTGTTCAGGGGACATCTGGTAACAGAAGTTAACAGAAGTTCTGTTTGTCAGTGCCCGGCTGACCCTTAATCCGTCAGAATCTATTGTTGTGGGGCATCTGATATCAGGGGGCATGACACTCTACGACACCGGGTAACATATATGAAAATGACAACATCTTTATGTGATACTGGTGGATCACTCTTCCTATTCACGATGATGAAGCCTGATGATGAACAAGTATTTACAAGGAAAAAATTGAAAAAAAGGGCCTATCAACAGTGAACAAAGATATTTGATAGGCCTATAATCGAAAACTATCAAAAACTGAAAAAGTGATATTTTGCATGAGGTTACACTGCTGATGAAAAGCTGTCATCCCATTTGCCTCAGCCATCCCAGTTTCATCCAATGAAAGGCCACAGTCTCTACGACAAGCTTTCAGCTAGCAACAATTTGGACCTTCCAATGATCTTAGTTCTTCCTGCAGGCGCTGGCCTGGCGTCCGAAAATGCCCTGCGATGGCATCCAGTGTCCTGCCGCATATCTCACTCACCGCCAGTTGAAATGGACTCCGTGGCACTGAACCAATCCACGTCGAGGTCGACAGTACTGAAGTCGTAATCACTGAGCACGTCACTGCGGCACCTGGTCCGCCTGTACGCTTCACCACGGTGGTCGAATTTGGCGAGACCAACTGGAGCCGACATCCTGTAATGAGAAAGCAGAATTAACAAGAGCAAGGCAGAGCGTGGCATATGCCCCCGACTATCGCAAGCCGTGGTGGACACAATTCATATTGTCCACATTAAATCCGATTTTATGTTCACATTAAATCACGAATTTATGTCCACACTAAATCAACCAATCGCAGCTTAGTTAATGTGGATATAAAATCGCACTCCTTATTTAATGTCCGTATTAATTCCTGTTTTATATCCAATTAAATGAGGAATTTATGTCCACATAAGATCGACCAATCACGGATAAGGACCTTTGGACGGAAGTGAGTGTTCCCGATCACTTCCGTCCACAAGTCCAAGACGGATTTTAAGACGGAGCGATGGAATATTCTGAACGGAAGTGATCGGGAGGATTGGGTAACAGACGATAGGGACTGGCAAACTAGCCTTCAGTCGTCGTCTCTTGGAGATCCTGGCTCATTTGTAGCCAGGCAATTTCACTCGGAGAGGGAAGATTATCGATGGCAGAAATAAAATATTCGTGTTGTATCCTGAGCTTTCATTTTTCTATTTGGAGTTTGGGGAATTGGATTGGGAGGAACTCCGCATAGAAAATATGGTCTTGATACGCTTCAAGCACGCCTTCGAATATGGACGCACCCGCGCTTGAAAGTGTCCTGTACAGCTTGGAGGAATTATTTCCTCCAAGTGTACAGGAAGTGTGTGCAGATCGGCAACATTCCCCAATTACTGTATGACTTATCCGGCCACCACGGCCAAACTGCAAACCACGCAAATTATTGACTATACACGATCCAGGCCAAGTTATGAAAGGCCTAGTCAGGGTTACACATCACTTGTGAGTTTCTTTTCAACGGCAGACCGCAGTTTTTTTCCATAGTCCACCTAGGTTTGACAAAAGTGAAACTGACACTCACCGTGGGATATCCATTACGATGCTCACGAGGCGTAAGACGATTTCCAATGAACATGTAACCCTGACTAGGCCTTTCATAACTTGGCCTGGATCGTGTATAGTCAATAATTTGCGTGGTTCGCAGTTTGGCCGTAGTGGCCGGATAAGTCATATTATACAGTAAATTCACTAGCATGGTACCCGTGGCGAGCACATTCACAGGATGCCTGTGGCCAGAGAATGGCATTTTGCTGGACGTCTCTCTGTGGGAGGAAAATGTTTAGTGGAGGCCAACTCCTCGGACAACAAGAGGCCCCTGGGCCTTGCGCTCAGCTGACTATGACCTGCCAACTCAAGAGGCTGAAAAGAGGGGAAACGAGATACAAGTACGAATAGTGTGCCTTTTTAATGGTTAGCAAGCAAAGCGTTCCTCGTGGAAATCAGTTCAGTGGGAAGGGGTTAATACATGTACCACTTCGTGAATCAAAAAGATATCTTATCAGACCACTTGGGTAGAAAGGGGTTAATATCACTTATTGAATCGAGATAGGTATAGTATTACACCCATTGGATGGGAAGGGGTTAATATCACTCTGTGAATCGAAAATATTATCAGACCGTGACTCTTATCAGACCACTTGGGTAGGAAGGGGTTAATATTGCTTGGTGAATCGAGCTAGATATCNACTAGCATGGTACCCGTGGCGAGCACATTCACAGGATGCATGTGGCCAGAGGATGGCATTTTGCTGGACGTCTCTGTGTGGGAGGAAAATGTTTAGTGGGGGCCAACTCCTCGGACAATAATCTAGGCCTATGGGAAGCAGATGGCAGCAGTTTTATGTGTTGAAGTTCCTATTTTCTGATCACCCTGCCTGGTTGAAGACAATGCATTATACCTGGTTCCGTCGGCCACCGTGTAGATGGTGTTGCGTACGCAGCGCCATCTACACGGTGGCCAGCGAAACCAGGCTAGTGGGCATTGCAAATCATTGGAAGCTTCTTCCTGCATTTTATTCGCTTAAGGGTAAAAAATGTAATGCCACCCGCTTAAGGGCCACCCCCATGTCATTTTCAACACTTCCTGTGAAAATGGTGCCATTTCGATCAGAAACCACGGAGGAGTTCGTGTTCGAAGTTAAAGCGCCACCGTCAATTATAATATAGATAGATGACATGCACTTGACGGCGCACCACTTGGAATCTTTATATTTCCTAAGTGGTGTGACGTCATGTGCTGGCAAGCCGATCCGATTGGATTCATTCTGGTTTGGAACTCGCCGAGGACAGGATGGAGGGGAGACGGAGTGATGAGAGTCGGGCTCGAAGGGGAACGGGCAGCTGTGTGCAGAGGATTCCTTTTATTATTTCATTTCATTTATTTGACCAACACAGTAAATGGAGTACAAGAAAGTAAATAAAGGAATAATGGTCGGGAGCACAGCAAGATCACTAAGTGATCGCTTACGCTGTGCCCTCTCAACAGCACAAATAAATTCAAAGATGACACATACTATAAATACAAATACAAGGAAAAAAGTAATTAGAGGTTACATACATAGCAATCACGAACGATGCAGTTTAAGTCATATGAATTTAGAATAAATTTTTTGTAGTAATTGAGACAGCCGAAGAGACTATGGGTGTTAAGTTTTTCAGATACTAAGTTTGGAAGGGAATTGAAGAGAAGCACTGCGCTGTAAGATGGTCTTGACTTAGCAAATTCGTGCTTGCACAATGGAATAACAAGATTATAGATCTATCTACTCCGGGTATTATGATGATGATGTTGATAATTTATACGAAAAAAGTTATATAAAATATTGTGGTAGGCTGTTGTGAAAAAAATTATAAAGTAGTTTGAGCTGAACCATGTGATGCATGTCGACAATAGAAAGTATTCTTAGGTTTTTAAAGGGGGGTTTAGAATGGGCTAAAAAGTGACTATTGGTAATGATTCTGACTGCTTTCTTTTGCAATGTGTGGACAGTGGAAAAGAAAGCAGTCAGAATCATTACCAATAGTCACGTTTTAGCCCATTCTAAACCTCTCTTTAAAAACCTAAAAATACTTTCTATTGTCGATATGCATCACATGGTTCAGCTCAAACTACTTTATAATCTCCCCCCCCCCCGCTCCCACCCAGATCGGTGGCGGGGTCCGTGGTGCGCATCGCTGTGTGTCGTGTGGTTGCGATCGGCAACATTCCCCAATCTTAATTATCAGCATGACATGCACGTGATGGCGCACCACTCGCAATCGTTATAGTACCTTCAGAATATGATAGACTACTGTTCCGTACGGATCTATACTAGTCTATCAGGCTCTGTCACTTGGGTGTATCATGTCCTGGAGGTACTTCGAAGGGCGTTTGCACTTCTGTAGACTATCATACTGCGGCGCTGTGGTGTTTTTGTTCATGCAGTTCAGCTTTAAGGCGCCGCTCAACGTGACAGTTTTCTGTCGCAAGTTTGCTGTCAGATCGTATTTGCCGAAAGACTATCCCATGGAAGTTGTTCAGCTAGAATAGCGTGGTTCAATATTGAAGTCATGTTTAAAAGAAATTGAAATGATGTCCGTTAATGTTATATTCCTAAATATAATTAAAATCTTTGTTGAGATACTGAAGAGGGAGAGACACTGTTTATAACCTAGCGCTAATTCTTTTTTGGTAACATTCGTTTAGTGTAAAATTGATGGTTTTTATAAGTTGAAAATATCCAATTTCAATATTGAAGTCAACAGTTCAATATTGAAATCGGGGTTTCAATATTGAATTCTGAATGAGCCTTCTTGGCTTTCGTAGATACCGGTTATTTTGGGATCTGGGCAGATTGCAACAAGAACGTCCAAGACTGTCCAAGGTTGCAACAAAAATGATCGACCGACTGATCAAGATATTGGAAAAGACCGTACTGTCGGGAAGACCGACTCTGCCGAGAAGACCAAAGAGCCGTTCTGCCTTGCCACCGCGCCAGGACTTTACGATCATACAGTTTGATTTGTCCTCGTAGAAACCCTCGTCCTCTTGGGGTTTTCCAGGGAAAATCGCTAAGATTCTGTCACTGATTGTCAAGACTGGTGTGTGTAATGTGTAAAGTCCGTGTCACACTGTCCCGAAATTAGACACCCGATGGCCACACGAATATGGAATTTTGAATTTCGCGTGAAGATGGTCCCAAAGTCAGCTTCCAGAATCTTGCAAATTTTCGACCCCAACCGGGGTCTTCTTCAGGCTGGCATTTATCAGTAAGATTTCCAAAAGTTTCCAATTCGTATGGCCACACTGTTAGAAATTATTAAATTTACAGTAGTATTTCTGCAGTAATTTTACAGAAATTCCCTGCAGCAGAGTCCCCAGCACTTTCTGTAAATTTACATAATTTTTTTATGGTATGATTCATGTTTTCCTGTATTGGTTGGACTCCATTGGACATCCCATAATGATGCCTTTCTGAGGGCAGTATGAAAATATAATTTGGTCAGCCTCCAGTCAAATCTCTGTTGACATTTATTTAAGTTTGTAATTTTACAGATCAGGTCTGTAATTTTACAGAACCGTCCTGGGGACTCTGCTGCACAGATTTTCTGTAAAATCTTCTGTTATTTCTAACAGTGCATCGGGTGTCAACTTCGGGACAGTGTGACACGGGCTTAATAAACCGAACTTCCAATAGATTGCCATCGTTCATATCGCTTTAGCAAAAGGATCACAGTCCGGACGTTAGGTTATGCCTCTAAAACAAAGAAGAGCAGACACAGCAACAGATGTCATCAGTACTGTATAAGTTATAACCTGCGTCACTGAAAGTCATAGGCCTACATACTCTAAACTCCCACTTACCTGTCCCATTCCTGAACTCGGAAAAAATGACCAAATCCTAATGCGGATGTCAGGTCGACCTTGCGATGGCACAGAACAGGCGCACGCTGACTCTGACGGATCACTTTGCGTCTCAGGCACGACAGCGTGGAACAAATCAGTCGCCGATCTGGTGTGACATGACTGCAGTTGCGACTCACTTGCGGGATCAGTCGCCGATCAAAAAGATCGTGCGGATGTCAGGTCACACTGCGATTGCCTGCGCCACGACGGAACAGTCGTCGGCATCAGCTGGATCGCAAGCACGGTCAGGTCACAAAAACGAAAAATGCGCACGATCATCCTGGAACAGGCGGCATCTGCGCGCAGCGAATCGTAACCGTGTTCAGGTCACCTGCGACTAGATCGTAGCACAGTGAAGTCATAAAAGTCATGTGACTTGTGATCATGTTACTTGTTCAAGATGGCAGCTTCCATGCTATCGGTAGGTACCGCATTTCATTTTTACTTCGCGCTGATTTGTCAGTTACTGGCACGTGACCGCTCGCTCATAGTTTTGGATAATCGCACGACGTCGTAACTCAAGTCAGGTCGACTGCGACTGGATTACGCCCGTCGGGATCATGATTCGTCCTGGCGCAAAAGTTCAACATGTTGAACTTTTGCGATCTGTGATCTTTTTGGTCGGCGACTGATCCCGATCGTCGCAAGTGAGTCGCAACTGCAGTCATGTCGCACCATATCGGCGACTGATTTGTTCCACGCTGTCGTGCCTCAGACGCAAAGTGATCCAGAAAAGTCAGCCTGCGCCTGTTCTGTGCTATCGCAAGGCCGACCTGACATCCGCAAGTTGAACCTATTCAACTTCTGTGTCATCCCGACGGGCATAATCCATTCGCAGCTGACCTGAACACGGTTACGATTCCCTGCGCGAGTGATGCTGCTTGTTCCACGATGATCGTACACATTTTCGTTTTTGTGACCTGACCGTGCTTGCGACACTTGATGCCGACTGTTCCGTCGTAACGCAGGCAATCGCAGTGTGACCTGACATCCGCATAAGTTGACGATATCGCACGCTGTCATTCTTTGCCAGGCTCGGGAGTGGGACAAGTAGTAAACAGGACATTACTGTTTCTGACCATACCCCCACCCCATTATCTTCAACTTAGGATTTAGTCATTTTTTCCGAGTTCAGGAATTGGACAGGTAATGGACTATACTCACGATCCACTTTTTTGGAAATTCAGATTCCGGGCCTATTGGGGCTTCATTGTATAAACCCGCATAGGCCTTTATTGAGCATATTCAGAAAATTGGATGAAAAATTGGATCGTGTGTATAGGCCATAAGCGGGAGTTTAGAGTAAGTCATGCACACATTGGGTCATATGAATAAGACTAGCAAACGCTTTTACTTCAGATTTGTACAGCACTGCGCCTAGTGCATTTGTATTGCAAAATTCAAGTAAAAGTATTTACTATTTCTTTATTCATATGACACATTGTGACAAAACTTATTGTTCAATGAAAATCACCAAACTAAGTATTGATTACATGATTCGTCTTCTCTAAGTTTTTATTATCTACACATTAATACACTGGGAACAGATTGACTGTTTGCGATTGTTATATAAAGCGTGCAGTTCATTCGTACCAGGATTCTGACTTCGACACTGACTCGGAAGTCAGCACAAATTCCTCAAAGACTGCGACAACTGCAGAAGCCATCCTGAGAACATCAGGGGTTCTTAGTGCTCGCTCCCTTCGTCACGGCAGACAAACCCCTGAGGACATCCGCCTGATTTGCTGGGTATTTGGCACCTGAGAAAATGCGCCCAATCAGCGAACGCCATTCTGAGTTACCTTCAGATAAAACCTAGTGTCCACTAGGGCGCGGACAAGACGCGGAACGCAAATTTAGCAATTCCGCATTCATTCCGCAACCTCTCCGCATATTCTTGAAAGACTCCGTTCACTGTCTTTATCTTTCCTAAGCAGTTCCCGGCATTTCCGCACATTCGGGAGAGGGCGAAATTTCCGCATCCAAATTTTGATCGAGACCAAATTAAATTTCGACGCGGAAATGACCTTCCCGACACCTTCGGCAACATGTCTGCATTGTCGTGCGGACATCGTCAGGACATCCCGCCTTTCTGTAACACTTCTGCAAACATTCCTGAAAGCTTCCGCTGTGCGGGCATCTTCGCGAAGGCAAGCAGAAGCCACGCAGACTGTTTCAGGAAAGCGCGGAGCCGATGCAGATCAAAATAAGCGAGTGCGCGAAGCCGTCAAGACACTTTGCGGACAAGACACGGAAAGGTCAACAGGTTGCTGCGTGGAGGAGTTTATGGCCGGTATAACGTTTTTCGGTGTGGCCGTTTTTCCTAACTTCATGACGGCTAGCAGACATATGAGAAAAATCCAAATTCGGCGCAGAATTTATAATTTTGAATTATTTCCTCATATTGTCGGCATATCTGCCCGATTGTCCTAGTCCATGATTTTACTACTACTGGTGTGATCCTAGATGTGTCCGCGGTGTCCTGCTACAATCAGCAGCATTTCGGGCCCTTCACGATTGATTCCTAGGACACTCCCAGGTATGTCTGCAGACATTCGTAGTAATGTCCCAGGAAACGATGATTCGCACACTTTTTTTCGTGTCTGACGCGGAAAGGATGCCGGAATGGCATAATTTGCTTCCGCAACCCTTCCTAATCTTGTCGGCGCTCTAGTGGACGCCACCCATGACATGCATTAGACCTACACGTAGATTGTATCGTAGTGTCACGCACAACACAATGCTGAACTAGAAATTGACTTACCAGTCAATTTGAAGACCGCCCTTGGAAATTGGGAGCTAGTTGACTGATCGAGAATTACCGAGCAGCAATGTAGTGGCGAAACTGTGTGACCTGGGTGTTGGAGAGTGGCCAGTTCTCCACGGCGTTCTGTTCAGACGCAGCGCTGTGTGGAGGTTGGAATACGCGAGAATATGATATATAGATAAAACTACAAATTTCACCCAAATTTCGCACTATTTGTGCACGGATGACCCCAAGATTCAATAGGATTCTGTGTAATATGCTCATCTACCATTTCTGAAAATTTTACCGCGATACATGGCGTTTTTCGTTAGTTATCGTGGGGACACCGCAGATTGGATGGAGAGATCCAGAGAGAGAGAGAGAGAAATTCAGTAAAAACAAGGAAGACCGCCCCATTGATGGGGGCGGTCTTAACTAGCGCAACTTCCCCAACTCAACCTAACAGCCAAGCTACTGACATGGATATGCCGACGGAATTTCAACCTACATGTAGTTGAGTTCAGCCTATCCTACATCCTCGCACAGAATGTATACAATTTTCAGGCCACGCTGTGAAACAGCATACGCCCCTGAAGTTTATTTCATGTTGACCTGCTGTGTCAGCTTTGTTCAAACACATAGCGCCGTATGCACCAACTAAGATTATCTTGAACTCAGGTTGAGCCACAGCTTTTCAATTGTTCAGGTTCGCCAGAGCATGATGTGACAATGGAAAAGTTGTGGCTCAACCTGAGTTCAAGATAATCTTAGTTGGTGCATACGGCCCGTGTAGTTTATGTGTATCAATTACCGGCCTATTTGGGATGAGGTGGTGGGGTGATGAACATTTGCTGTAATGGCTTTGATACTCCACCGATTCCAGAGAATGTCCTCAGGGGTTTGTGTGCGGTGACGAAGGGAGCGAGCACTAAGAACCCGTGATGTTCTCAGGATGGCAGAAGCGCGGGCAACATGAGCAATACTTTCTTTGCTAAAAAGAGAACGAAATACCTCTAACGTCATTATGGAGACGTCATGCCGTGCATTTCTTCTCTGTGACGTCAAATTTGTGACCAGGATGGTGGCCTCTAACGGCAGGAAACTTCCTCATTTTTACATGATCCGGACAGGCTCAGCTTAGTCTGCAATTACGTAGAGTTGACTCGTGCTATATTTTGACACAGGACATGGGAGATACTAATCTCCGCCAAGACAATTTCATTTTACTTTTAGAGGACAAAGGACTAATACAGCCTGATATAGCACAACCACACCACAAATGTGTCTTTACCTGTGCTGTACTATGCATGAGAATGAAATGCACGTCGTTAGTTACCCTAACCTTTGGGAGACATCGCATCTGTCAACTAAGCAAGAAAAGTCTTAGGTGTATGCAGGGCAAAGATGCCTTTCGTCACGTCGGGGCCAAAATGTATCAGAAAAAGGTATGCCTTTATTTCTGTATGTCTGTAAATCTGGGGTGGCCGCATAGAAACTCCGCTAGCGCTAGCGGAGCCCATCTGCCGATAGTGCTGTACATTTTTCCATGCATTTTAACACCGATAGGCTGTCGAGGCACTAGCGGAATTTCTATGCGGCCACCCTGGCCATAGCATGTCCAGGCTGCAGGTTTGGAACCCTCTATACTCTAGAACAATCTCCAATAGGGCGATTATCAGTCGGAATTCGTAAATGCCTGTAGTAGGTTGAATGTGGCCTATAATAATATTGTATTTGCCTGCCTTCAACCTTGATCAGGAAGTTGCCTGCCCTATGGGACCTAGGTCGACGCTCTAGAGAAGGTAGGCATACAGTGTATGTCATTCTAAAATACCTTGGTATCTCGTGCGTATGTTTCAAATGGATAATGCATTAGCCTCATTCTGAATGCAGCGGGTCTGGGTGACACANTCAATGGCTGCTGGCACGCTAAGATGGACAAACGGGCCACGGGCACAAAAGTTCAGGTAAAACAAGCCTGGCGGCGACAGGATTCACAAGGTGACTTCAGGGGTGGCACTCGGCCTCATTTTCCCAGGGTTCAGCAGCCGTGTATTGGCCATCTTGGCTACCAAGGGTTGTGATATCGCTCCGCCCTCCGACTACGCTCGCACAAACCCTTGGCATCTTTCGCAGTCTTCACCTGTTCACTGGCTGTTCTGTTATCATCCCTCCGTTCAAATATGCATTTGGTACTATCACATTTAGGGCCGTATTCATAAAGGGTGATCATCGCGCGATTAGCACGCGGATAACTTTTGTACGCTGGTTAAAACAGGTTTGTACGCGTGTGGATAAACACCCTTGATGATCGCAATTCACAACAACAGATGATCGGCCGTTTATCTGTCCACGTCTAACTTCCCGATTAATCACTGATTTTCTTGCTGCGGGCATTCCCCAGTCTCTGAAAGATCATGTAACGAAGTACGTAACATGTCGGAACAAAAGTCCCGGTCATGCATGGCACCGTAGATTTTGATTGCGCGCCGGACGCCGATGGTTTTGCGTCGAAGTATGAACTACATGTAGGCTTAACAGCCCAACATGTCGAAAAAAACGAGCTGACAATATTGCAACCAATCAGCGGATGTGGCTAATTGAGGCAATCGACGTCATCTTCGGAGGTACTCGGCTACATTCGGGCGGCCATCGTAACCTACCTCGACTGTATATAGGAGCCTCGGCGTAGTAATCATCTCGCAAATCACGAGATAATTCAGTGATTCGCCGCAGTGAGTGGGTCGTCTGTGACATTGACCGTAACCTTCCGCACTTGATGATATAGTGCAGACCAATGCTGATACTTTTTCACGTATAAATGGGTTCTTTGCGCATTATATCGGTGGGATAATTTTATTTATTGTAGAATCTGAAGTTATTCAGTGGATTAAGGCACATTTTAGGCAGTGATAACACCGAGGATGGACAACGTTACAATGTCGAAACAAAATGGCCGACCAGCCTTCACTTCACCACTTGAGAAGTTCAACCATTGGTTCAACCTGCTGCTATAGCGTGAGTGACCCTTCATCAGGTAAGGTAACATGCTTCAACTCATTTTTCTATGTGTAGCAACACTCACAATCCCTAATTGGTAACTTTGATCATTCAGATCGATAGATTTGAACAGTCTTGTCGAGCATGACCGAAGAAGTAGATCCCGGAGCAATATGGCGCTGTCCGATATACGTCAGAGTTACGATGTTGGCACGAATCGCTCTCTGACGTTCAGATTGTAATTGAGGCTGAAACATTCGGAAAGATGTGATTGAAAACAAACGTTCAGATGCTACAGCCAATCAGAAGAAGCAAGTGGCATGGGGTGCAAGTCGCACGTGATGCCCGGATTTGTATTCTGTAAAAACACGCAAATCAACAGGCTGCCTTCGTTCTGCCTCTTCCCATGTTTCCTCTGCACCTAATTCGAGGATACGGAGCGGATTCATTGCGAAGCCTCAACGTGCCTAAGGCGAAATGACAGTTTGTACGCGAGATAAACAAGGACGTTTAACATTTCTTTTGTTACTTGCACGCGGGTGTAACTTTTATACGTTGGTTAAACGTCTGGTGATCTAATCACTCTTTATGAAATGCTGTCTAACTTGAACGTGTGATTATCCCCTGTTTAGTCAGCGTTTTGGCTAGTTAGCCGCGTCTAAGAGAAAAACACCCTTTATGAATATGGCCCTAGTGTTTTTATTTCAAATAGACATGTCATTATATTGTGTTTATTGACTTTCTTATCATTTCGGAATTGCTAGGCTACTTATCCTTATTTTTAACCATTAGTCCGAATTGGCAGAAATCCTCGATACCAGGAAACCCCCCTCCCATACGACTGATGGAAGAGCTAATGAAATTCACGGCTTGGCAAGGACGTACGTGGGCTGACAATAGCGCCGACTGGTACAATTCACTTGCTGGTTCCCATTTTTGTACACACGAGAACATTCTTCCCAGCAATAACAGTATTCCTTGCCTGTCGTTGCAGCAGATTCAAAATTTGAATCCGGAAAATTAGCCCTTGAAATCGCGAATCGCTCGCTGTCATCCTGCAGCATTCGCCATGTTGTTTTCTGTTACCTCGTTCCCAGTTGCTACGCAAGTAGATTGTACTACTGAAGACACACTTGACACTTGCGGCGAAATATCGTGCCTCATTTCACCACTAGCGTACATGTTTAGGTGGAAGGCCGCCATCTTGGATTTTGCCAGCGCGCATGTAGAATTTGTTAGGTCGGCCTAATCACAACCTGATCTGGAATTCTACCTGCAGTTCATCCAAATGAAAAATCTGGACCAAGATAACATCCCCATACATTGCATGTTTCAGATTGACCAGCCTGGATTTTCTACACCGCACAACAGGCAGGCTTAGTTTTGCATTCTTTTATCCCGGCTTTTCTCGTCCATATCGGCGGCCGCCATCTTGTCCTTCCGTTCTCGGAACTATTTTCATGTTCAAAGTGCTTCCTACCACAAAAACAGACGCTTCTTTATAATTAGTACCGGTATTCATTTCATTTCTAATACCACTTGTTATCAACACAAACTCCTTTTAGGCGGAAAATATTCGCATTCAACCCATTTTCAATATCATTTATTCTGGGAACTACATCTGTAGCGTAGATTTCTCTGAGTTGGTGGTGGCACGGCTTGGCCTCTTCACGATTGTTAAAAACCTTTACCAAAATGTAGTGATCTGCACTACTTTCAAGATGGAAACTTAGCACGTGTGCTAGTGGGCTATATAGACATAGACATAGGCCTATATATATATTTATTTCTCAAAAGGACCTCTTACGAGGTATATGAGGATACATGATTTGGATAAGATGGCCACTTCGTGGATGCCGCCGCGCCGCACCGACGGACAGAACCCCGCGTAGACTGCCCCACGCACATCTATACAATAAAAGGCAAAGTGCGATTCTTTGTCCGCTATGCACTGAAAACCGTTGGTATTTAGTGCACAACGGTCATGTTCAACGGATAGGGTATCACTCATAGATGGTTTTGCACAAAAAATAAGTGCAACTTTTGGCCTGCAAAGTGTGGGTTTAAGGCATTTTTCTTTATGGGAACTTCCCAAGTTTATTTAAAGCTGAAGGGGAATTCCAGTGACCTATAAACAGCGGCTGATAAGCAGATACATGGTACATAGATGGTTTTGCACAAAAAATAAGTGCAACTTTTGGCCTGCAAAGTGTGGTTTTAAGGCATTTTTCTTTATGGGAACTTCCCAAGTTTATTTAAAGCTGAAGGGGAATTCCAGTGACCTACTTATTATAAACAGCGGCTGATAAGCAGATACACTGCCATGAATCCGGGTCATCTTCGCTTCAACAAATAGTATCGAATTTAGTCATTCATTATCAGTTGTCACACTAGGCCTACCATTCCCGTGAATCTGAACCCAGGGCCGGATCCAGGATTGACAGAAAGGGGCTGTAGCTCGACGGAGGGGTGCGCACCCATTTGACAATATCTGATGCATTTCCCTGGCATCTCAGAGCAAAATATTCTTCACTACTCGGGATTTCTACGGCAGTAGTCTGCGTAATGGATTAGGCCTACTCCCTGCCTGGATGGCATCACCAGTATCGCTGAATCGGTTAATGTCGTCATGGGTACACCTCATTATTACCCTGGGTATTCTAGGTAATCCTTTTTGTTACCCAGGACGATCCTGGGTATAAATAAGGTACCTTAACATTACCCAGTTTGAAATCCGCGCCATTTTCCACCTGCGCTCGAGGTACGGTACTATCTTATTCTAGCCCGCCACGAATTTATACACGTGCATTTTGACGTGGTGATTGTCAGCAGCTGTCAGAATGGCAACTCGCGTTAAAGACTGCGATTTACAGGCGTATTTGCAAACTATTCCATTCTATAGGGATGGAATTTTCATCTTAAAAGGAAGAGAGCTGAAGAAAAATCTGGTGGATGTCGGTAATGGTATATACAAGTTGAAAGCAGATGTCAAAGTTGATGCGAAACTTAAGTGGCTTGCACGCGACACCATGATATGCACTGGGAGGGGCAATTGCCAGCGAGAATGTGAACGCACGTACCAAAACCTCGGGCGCAGGTGGAAAATGACGCGGATTTTAAAACTGGGTAATGTTAAGGTACCTTATTTGTACCCAGGGCGATCCTGGGTAACAAAAAGGAATACCCAGGATTACCCTGGGTAATAATGAGGTATACCCAGGACGACATTAACCGATTCAGCACCAGTATCCGGACACGCACCCCGCAGGCGCCCTCCCGACATAGGACTTCTACCCCTAGGACATCTACCCCCTGGACATTTACCCCCGTAGGACTTTTGCCCCACTAGGACATCTATCCCCAGACAGAAGTTCTATGGGGGGTGCAGGGGATGTCCTATGAGAGTAAATGTCCGGGGGCACAAATCTAGGGGAAAATGTCCTAGAATCGGCACCACCCCTACCCGTCCTGGTGAACGTTCACTGGTCATTTGCGTGATTCAGTCCATTATTGGAAGGTTTTCCGCTGAAAAATTACTAAAAGCCATAATATTCAAGGACTTCCTACCCCTAGGATGTCTGCCCCCCCCCCCCCTATACTAAAAGCCATATGTAATAGTCATAAAAAAATTTCTAACAGTGGCATCCTTACTCCCTATGGTGACACCTCTGTCCGTCCGTAGGACGGGTACTTTGCTAGTGCATTAATATACATCCGCGTGGCACTGCCCACAACGAGCCCGCCGCAACAACGCACCGCGCAGAGACATCCACCAAGCGGCCCATACAAACATGAATGGCGTAAATCGGTTACACTAGTTCTCGGATTGCAAGAAATAATTGACATACAGCACGAAGGTTTCCATGGCCCTTATAGTTCATAATTTTACTGAAGAGGAAGATGTTTACATTCCAGTTCCTCATTCCAGTTCCTAATATGGGGAAATAAAAGTGGTGTTATAGAAGATAACGCCATCTAGTGTCAAGTGTGTACTGAAAAGTTAGTTGGTAAAGTGTTTTTCACATTGAACTGGCCAAAGGTACTTGGCTGTACCCTTGTCACTAAACTGTAATAGTGTGATCACAAATAAGAATGTGACACAGCCCTCGGCAGCATGTGTCATGGCTGACCAGCTTTGGCTGACTCCGTGAAAGAGCTATAGGCCTAGACCTAATCTGTTTTCAAGTCAGTGTTGTGCAACACACTACCTCTTGGTAAATGTGATCTGGTCACATTCCTGAGTTCAACGTCGAAGTACCTTTGGCCAGCTCAATGTGAAAAACACTTCATCATGCCAAAATCTGAAGGCGAGGTTAAAGCTGAACTAGATCGTTAAAAGCAGCGCACGGGAGGTTTTAAAAAATAAGCCGCGCCATCGCGCGGCTTAAATGTCAAACAAGTGCCCATCCGCCATGTTCCAAACGCCCCTCCGCCATGTTTTGAATGTCTCTCCAAAC
>NMRB01001290.1:113847-131241 GCA_002633025.1 Notospermus geniculatus
TATGATCATTGGGATTTTATGCGATGATCATAGGTATATTTCATCTCGATTCACTTTGTGCAAGCACACGACATTTCCCATGATTCCTCATTCCGTGAACAAAAGAGCATCCAACATGTCAAAGTAACTGGCGCGGGAAATTTAAATAGTGCTGTTTTCTATTTTGTCACCTAGCGCCCCCTGGAGAACAAATTTCGAATTAGTTTCCATTGCACTTGGTGTACCAGAAATCAAGCTTCATACCCTATCAATTTCAGTTTGATATATTGCCTCTGGACCGAGTTGTTGGGGTTTTCCATTTTACGGAAAATGCCCCCTGGAGAGCAGAATGTAGGTCAGATCGCAAAAATTTTTGGTCCTGTTTCGAGTCCTTCCTAGGGCCTACCCGTCCACCAACTTTCATGACCCTCGGCCTTGCGGTTGCGAAACGTGCCAGTTTCACGGACGACAGACAGACAGACGCCACTCAGTATACATATGAATAGCTCCGCTGACCTTTGGTCAGCTGAGCTAAAAATAAAAAGAAATTCTTAGGCCGGTACTAAACAAAACATTTTTCTCTCATGCACACTTGTCTGCATGCAAGCAAAAAAATTGACCTCCAGCAGCAACAAAACTTTGACGGGAGATCCTAATAAGAAGGCTTGTGTTCTTTGCTTCAGCAATGTCGTTCTTCTCTACAGGGGGGTCGTCTTTGTTGGGTTTCCCCTTCTGTTGTTCATGGCACCAGGACTGATATGCTTCCCGTATCATGTCACCTCAAACAGTAAAGATGGCGATGCTGTGCATCGGCTTTTGGAGAAGAACATTTTTCGTGATTTTGATAACAAATGGCGATTTTCTTGCCAAACGAATGTTTGTCTGGCTAGAGTGAACAGAGAGCGTGAATGCGAGTATCCTAGTTGAAATCTATGCAAGTAGAAAGCCTGAGAGCAGCTTTGTCAAATGATACGATTGCCGTCTTGCCCACAGGCTATGGGAATCTAAAAATAAACTAAATGAATATGCAAAACCCGACCTGGAGATGGACGGACCAATCAAAATAGATCCCCCCTCCCCCCTGCGATAGGCTTCATCTGACTCTTGTTGCGTCCGTCAGTTCTGCAAATAAGCAACAGGTGGCAGTGTTCGTACTATCTATATTATAATTGACGGTGGCGCTTTAACTTCGAACACGAACTCCTCCGTGGTTTCTGATCGAAATGGCACCGTTTTCACAGGAAGTGTTGAAAATGACATGGGGGTGGCCCTTAATGACATGGGGGTGGCATTACATTTTTTTACCCTTAAGCGAATAAAATGCAGGAANGGGGTGGCCCTTAAGCGGGTGGCATTACATTTTTTTACCCTTAAGCGAATAAAATGCAGGAAGAAACTTCCAATGATTTGCAATGCCCACTAGCCTGGTTTCGCTGGCCACCGTGTAGATGGCGCTGCGTACGCAACACCATCTACACGGTGGCCGACGGAACCAGGTATAATGCATTGTCTTCAACCAGGCAGGGTGATCAGAAAATAGGAACTTCAACAAATAAAACTGCTGCCATCTGCTTCCCATAGGCCTAGATTATTGTCCGAGGAGTTGGCCCCCACTAAACATTTTCCTCCCACACAGAGACGTCCAGCAAAATGCCATCCTCTGGCCACATGCATCCTGTGAATGTGCTCGCCACGGGTACCATGCTAGTCGTTTGTAATAGAAGTACATCAAGGATGATCACTTCGGCCGGGAAATAAGATGGTGACTGGCTTCATCTAGTCTCGCGCAGTCAGACCCTCGGTTGCGAGACCGAGGGTCTGGCCACAACGTCTAAAGCTTTTGTGATGCGGCTTTGCGCACGACTGCCCCGTCAATGGCGAGATCATTCCCGCCCGGCGGCATCGATCTTCGGCAAATTTCTCGATAAAGACGACACAACTGACCTGTGTATATCTCCTTTAGTGTCACTGATGGAGGATCAGATCATCAGTGCTGCGGGGAAAGACCTCCATGGTGCGATCTTGCTAAGCTTTGCTTCTGTCTGACTGAACTGAAGTTCGTTAGATACAGCGCCGCCATTTTGCAATCTTCTGATCCCAATGACCAATCAGCATGGCTGTAAACAGCTGGATTCAAAATCGACCAATCAGCATCGGTACCAGATTTTCGGTATTCGCGTAACAAAAATTGTTGAGGTTGGTCTCAGTCTCTGTAATGCTGCGCAGTTCGCGCATGCGTGAAAGAGACTGAGTGACTCAGTCTAGGCTTCATCTGACTCTTGTTGCGTCCGTCAGTTCTGCAAATAAGCAACAGGTGGCAATGTTCGGACGATCGTTAATAAGTTAATCCTGGCCAAAGGTGATCGTAGGTTCATTGGACCGTTAGTTAATGGTGCTAATCTTGAACAGATCACTTCCGTTGCCAAGTTTGTTCACCAGCTATTTGTCACGCTATCAGCAACCTCCACCCCGTGATTGTAATGACTGTGATGGCTTCTGGTGCTTCGTATAGATGAACTTTTAAATTGTTTGTATTATTATTTCAAAGATTGTTATTATTATTTTTTGTTCATTTAAACAGTTTGTACTGTAAAGAATGTTTTAATATCAAGAAATGTATGTTTTAGAAACCTCTATGTACTGCTATGCGGTGAGAGAGTAATAAATTATCTTATCTTATCTTAGTAACACACGAACATCAAGGATGATCACTTCGGCCGGGAAATAAGTTTGTGACTGGCTTGGATGAAGGTTTTGTTGCCTTGGCTCCCTTCGTAATTTGAAATACGCCTGATCATGGCGATTCACTCCTAAGCATCGACATCATCATCATCATCATGACGGCATCATGAGCCTAGGATTGGCTCTTTGCCATAAAGTAACATATACAGTTTCACAAAGCGCATGCATAAGCGGGTAAGGACGGACTCCAGTTGGTTATATACACGTAGTGGTGCTCTCATCCAAAGTGTAGTGTAGTGCCAATGTCACAGTTACACGAACAGCACTCAATATAAATGTTCCAAGTCCACACAATGGAAATCCACATACGAATGAGTTTAAGAGCAGTCCTGCCGGTACTCCCGCCTTAACCATCAGGGAAATAAAATTATTAGGCAAAATATATACATAATTATATTTACAAGGAGCAATGTTTTCAATTTCTCTCTTGGTTGCTAGGTCCTCGGCTTCCGAGTCGGCCGATCTATCACCCCAGGTTCTTCCCTTTTTTACGGCTGCAGACATCTATGAAGACTTCTTCATTCTACGTCGAAATGATGTGCTCTCCTTTGCAACAAGTAGACAGGAATAGTCAGTATTCCGCCTAAAAAGCCAACGGCACACGCGGCCAAAAAAGGAACTAAGTATGTTTCTGTGACCTCGTAGAGAATACCTGAAAAACAGAAATAGATATCTGGCAATTAAAAATGCTAGGCCTATAGCATTAAAAATGCTATAGGTCAAAGACTGTCTTAAAAATTTATTTCTAAACGTGTGACATACGTACCTGCGAATGGTGGTCCTATTAGGCATCCGATTCCCTCCACCATGACGCAGTAGCCGTATGCCGTGGTCATCTTTTCCAAACCGTACAGTTCGATAATCACAAGGGGTAAAAGTGTTACGGCCATACCATATACTCCACCGTAAACTGCGGACAAAAAACTCTCAACTTCAAAATAAGGAATGTTAAATGAAAGCAGTAGGATGACTGCTCCTTGCATCGTACAAATAACACCAAAAATAATTGTTGTCCTCAAACGACAGAAGTTAGTTAAGACACCGATCAGGACACGACAAACTGTCGAACTAATGCCGGTAAAAACTAACAAATACGCTGCTTGATATTGCGTGAGGCCTTCCGAGATAACTTTATCTGGCAAGGTTGTGTAGACTATCATGGAGTGCACTCCACGTATTAGCTGTATGAGGATGAAAATAAAGAAGCCTGCGTTCCTTAAGAGGGATATATCACAATATTTGTTGGCGTTTGTGCAAGATTTACATGTAGTTCCCTTCATCGTTTCGATGTCCAAGTCTTCTCGCATTCCATGGCGACCATCGGTTACTGTCGTCTCCTCTATCGTCAGCATCCTCTCCTGCTCTCTCGTACTGTTACGCCTAGCAATCTCTTGCTGTTTTGGTACCATTAGGGCCCCAGCCACGCAGCCGTTAAGCGTGATCCCTCCCAGGATGATCATAGCCCCTCGCCAGGTCAATGTTACTTCTAGGTACTGCTCAATTAATGGGAAAAGAAGTGCCCCGGCCCCACCACCAGCGATCACGATACCGGTCACAAGCCGGAGTTTCTTTTCGAAGTAGAATCCGGTCATTACCGCCGAAGGTACTACGAGGCACGCGTTCCCTATCCCTGAAATCAAGGAAACAGAAATACATGTACATGTACATGTTCATACAGTGGTGTGAATTAATATTCGAACAGAGGGCGATTTTGATATTTTGCAATATTTATGAAGTGACTTGATCAAAAGTTTGCTGGAATTGATGTAGGATATGGTTGTCTACCTGATCCAACTTCATCTTACAGTTGGTGAGCGATACAAAGATTCTGGAAAATCTCAAAATTGTTAGTGGAAAATATCAAAGACATCAAACTTGAATCTCAGGTGTATGAATATCAACTTCTGTTTCCGAACGCTGTCAAGTAATACCCCATTCAACATGTTGTTGCAAGGAGGAAAAATTCCACAAAATATCCAGACAAAATGGTGATAACAGCAAATCTCAAGAAATATGTCAAATTCCGATATTTTCGCCATTCATGCAGCATCTGAATTCAGCGAAAACATATCAGACTAGAGGAGTGCATTCTAGGACTGATTTCAAATACTTTTGATATAGATATTGGAATACAGAAGCGGCAAATTTTGCCTTTAATGAAAAGCTGAATTCCCTCTGTTCGAATATTAATTCACACCACAATTCCGTCTATGTTAGGTGTTTGTCTTAGTATTACAGATCTGTAAGGGATCTGTAACACTAACCACCAATTCTGACCTCATGACTAAACACCGGTGTAACATAGCTGTTAGTGCTACAGATCTGTTAAACACCTCAATATTTAGCAGTTCTGTAACAGATTGAGTTCCACAAAACAGATCTGTTACAGGGCATGTTAACTTAATCAGAGGTAGAGCAATGTGAAACCTGTTAAGCTTGTTTATTTAATAACTTCTTTGATTCTTTATGGACCAGCAAGGGGTTTTTACCAATGTGCTCTGGATAATTGCTGTTTCTGTTGGATCCTTTTAAATAAAGTATTCTGATTGTGGTTGAATTTAGAAAGTTTAACCACTACATGTAAGTGGTTAAGCTGGTGTTAAACTTTCAGGAGGTCAGAAAACTTTCTGTTAGTGTTACTGTTACTCTTACTGTTACTGTTACTGTTACTGTTACTGTTAGGGTAGATTCATACTTCTCCGTTTTGCGGTTTGCGTTTATGTTTATGTGTGGTACCAATAATAAAATTACTTTTTCTACCACGCACTCACATAGGAAACGGACAAGCGCAGAGCGCACTAACGCAAAGTATGAATTGGCCTTTAGTAGTAAAAATAGTGCCAATGGCACAGTGCCCGCTTGGTTAATTTGGAATCGTGGCGCCTAGATCTTGAGGCCATACATATGCAATATGAAAAAATATTCCGCCAAAAACTGAAGACGCTAGGAGTTCACCCAAAGGCTGTAATATATATATGATGTAACATGATTAGATGTACCTACGGTTCAAATTTTAGCATTCTAGCTCAAATCGTTTGCGTAAAATAGCCATTTTTCATTTTTTCACAAAACGCCCCCTGGTGGCCATAATAGAAATCGCAGCACGCCTAAAATCGAACTTGGCCTAGATCTTAGGGCCATATATACACATATGCAATATGAAAATGATCCGTCAAAAAACTAAAGACGCTAGAGTGCAGACAAGGCAAAGCCCACATATCGGGCAATTTTTCGTTATTTGACCTATTTTCCCATCAAAATTAGGTTAAATCAAAAACCCGTTATATATATATGATGTAACATGATTAGATGTACCTTCGGTTCAAATTTGTGCATTCTAGCTCAAATCGTTTGCGTAAAATAGCCATTTTTCATTTTTTCACAAAACGCCCCCTGCTGGCCATAATAGGATTCGCAGCAAGGCCAAAATCGAACTTGGCCTACATCTTGGGGCCATATACACACATATGCAATATGAAAACGATCCGCCAAAAATTGAAGGCGCTAGAGTGCAGACAAGACAAAAAGTTACGCACTCACGCACGCACGACAGACCACCACTAATGCCCGGTTGTTCAGGTGTGGCTCACGTGAGCCTGGCTTATTCCTCAAACCCGAGTTCACGTAAGTCGCGCTTATGTCTGGTCATAAGAACAGCTTAATCAATTCCGAGTTTATTGCACAGCCTGAATTAAACTTGGGATCACCGAAGCCTGGCTTATTACCCTCCTTCCTAATGCTTTCCTGTACAATTTGCTCGATGATGTCTGCCCTGTTGCTCAGGTGTGGCTTACGTGAGCTGAACCAATGCTTCTGCCATCTACAAAGTCAGGGCATAGAGTGAATAGGCCTACCATTGTAAGTCGCGCTTATAACCACCCACAGCCAGGTTTATTATAAGAAAGGCTTAAGCTTGACTTGTGTTTGAAGCCCAACCTGCGCAACGCACTGTGAAATATAAGTCTGGCTTAAGCCACGCTTATGTCGGGATCGACCAAACTCTGGCTTAAGCCAAGGCTGAACAACCGGGCATAAGGCATCTAAGCACAGCATAAGCCCTTTTGGCCTTCGGCCAAGCGGGCTAAAAAGTACACTAATTAATAGGTACTGGCTAGACTGGTTCCCGTCTTTGCCGCTCCACCCGCTGGCGCTCCTGTTCCACTTTACAACGACAGGCACGGACCACCATTTTGACAGGCTGTGATGACCTCACGAGCTATATTTGTTCGGGAAAACCCCTCCATTATCCAAGATGGCGTCATGTGGTAGATAGTGGTAAGTGAGCTATTTGGTTGAAGCCGGAGCAGTTTGAGAGCGATGCCCGGTTGTTCAGGTCTGGCTCACCTGAGCCTAGCTTATTCCTCAAACTCGAGTTCACGTAAGTCGCGCTTATGTCTGGTCATAAGAACAGCTTAATCAATTCCGAGTTCATTGCACAGCCTGAATTAAACTTGGGATTACCGAAGCCTGGCTTATTACCCTCCTTCCCAATGCTTTCCTGTACAATTTGCTCGACGATGTCTGCCCGGTTGCTCAGGTGTGGCTTACGTGAGCTGAACCAATGCTTCTGCCATCTAGAAAGTCTGGGCATACAGTGAATAGGCCTACCATTGTAAGTCGCGCTTATAACCACCCCACTGCCAGGTTTATTATAAGAAAGGCTTAAGCTCGGCTTGTGTTTGAAGCCCAACCTGCGCAACGCGCTGTGATATATAAGTCTGGCTTAAGCCACGCTTATGTCGGGATCGACCCAACTCTGGCTTAAGCCAAGGCTGAACAACCGGGCATAAGTGGATGTTTGCAAGACATCTTATTATTTCGGAGAATTGATGGTTGTATTGATTTGCACACACACCAGGCACAATTCTGAGTTAGTCTCGCGCAACCAGCCCCTCGGTCATACTCCGAGGTCGTCAGACCGAGGGTCTGGCACGGAACGCAATTCTCATTGTAGTGACCTCATTTCGATGATTCGAAATCAGGTCAGCTTCGCTGATTGGCTAGTCACTACCAATGTATTATGCATGCATGCATTAAATGCAGTGTAGTTGTGTTCTTCGTCATCAGTTGTAGGTAGATTGTCCGCCATGATGGTTTTACAACATTACAAGTCAAAGTAACCATCTGGACCAGACTCTAAAATTGGAAATTTATTGGAAATTGCAAGAGTCTGGTGGCACGAGACTAAATTCTGAGTCGGCCTACTTTCTAGGACTTGTGGTAGGAATTGGTGTTGGACTCGTTAACAAACTTCAGCTGGTCCAAAACTCAGCAGCCCGTCTTGTGAAGTGGAGGTCGAAGAGAGAGCACATCCCCCCCCCCTCCGGGACCTGCACTGGCTTCCTGTTGGGGCACGTGTGGAGTATAAGATTGCTTTGGTTGTTGGTTCGAATCTCGGTGCCATCACAGATTATTTTTCGTTTTTAGCCCGCTTGGCCGAAGGCCAAAGGGCTTATGCTGTGCTTAGATGCCTTATAGTGGTGGTCTGTCGTGCGTGCGTGAGTGCGTGGGTAACATTTTGCTTGTCTGCACTCTAGCGTCTTCGGTTTTCGACGGATTGATTTCATATTGATATGTGTATATATGGCCCCACGATCTAGGCCAAGTTCAATTTTGGGCATGCTGCGATTCCTACTATGGCTACTAAGGGGCGTTTTGTGAAAAAATGAAAAATGGCTAATCTACACTAACGATTTGAGCTAGGATGCTCAAATTTGAACCGTAGGTATATCTTATCATGTTACATCATATATATAATGGGTTTTTGATTTGACATAATTTTGATGGGAAAATAGGTCAAATAACAAAAAATGGCCCGATATTTGGGCTTTGCCTTGTCTGCACTCTAGCGTCTTCAGTTTTCGATGGATCGTTTTCATAATGCATGTGTGTATATATGGCCCCAAGGTCTAGGCAAAGTTCGATTTTGAGCGTGCTGTGATTCCTACTGTGGCCACCAGGGGGCCTTTTGTGAAAAAATGAAAAATGGCTAATCTACACTAATGATTTGAGCTAGGATGCTCAAATTTGAACTATAGATACATCTTATCGTGTTACATCATGTGTATACCAGGTTTTTGATTTAACCTAATTTTGATGGGAAAAATAGGTCAAATAATGATTGAAATGGTCCATGGACCATGTGCTCACTGGGTTGGACATAATACATGTAATAGTCTAATGACAGAGGCAGGTACATATCAGTTATGAGCAATCTGTGTCAAGTCATTCCCAGGTAGGACTTTGATTATTTTTGGGTTACGCCACCTGGCGGCCATATTGGATGTCCGATCGGGCCGAAACTTCACATGGACATAAAGGTCATCTGCAGGGGGCCACATATCACATTGGAGCACTTTGGGTTAAGGCGTTCCTGAGTTACAGCACTTTGATGATTTTTGGGTTACGCAACCTGGTGGCCATGTTTGAAGTCAAATCAGGCCAAAATTTGACATGCATGTAAAGGTCATCTATAGATGGAAGTAAATATCAAATTTGACCACTCTGCGTCAAGCCGTTCCCGAGTAATAGCACTTACTTGATTTTCAGGTTGCGCCACCTGGCGGCCATACTGGATGTCAAATCGGGCCGAAACTTGGTATTTTTTAAGGTACCCCTCCAATGCACGTTTATGCAGGATATGAAGTCGCTCGGTGAAATAATGACAAACTGTGGCAGGTTCGTCACTTTTGTCGAACTTTGACCTCTGTGACCTTGAAAAGTAGGTCAAATCAAAAACCCCCGTTATATATGTTATGTATCCTTATTAGCTACACCTATGATAAAAATTTGGAGATGATCTAGTCATTAGTTCAGGAGTTATTGCACTTTTTGTGTTTTTGGTTTCCGCCACCTGGTGGCCAAACCGAGACTCGAATGGGACCGAAACTTGGTGCCGTGGGTCATCTGACCTAGGGGTATATATGTACCAAGTTTCAGACCAATAGCTCCAGCGGTTACGAAACGTGCCCTGCTAACGGAACACGACGACAGACGACGGACGCTCCACCATTGTAATAGCTCACCCAGTGAGCTAAAAATGGGCCAATAGTTTTGTTTTGCCTTTCTGTGCACTCCTAGTGTCTTCAGTTTTCGAAGGAATATTTTCATATTGAATATGTACATTTATGGCCTGAAGATTTAGGTACCCGGTACAATGATTCCCACTTCACCAAGTGGGCACTGTACCATTGGCACTATTTTTTCTCATTTGGCAGCTATGCTGAGATCTTTACTGTTCAAGAGCGTGGTGGCAAGTGAAACCAACTGTGACCGTCCGAGAGGGTGTATCGTTTTCAGAGGTAGTTTGGAAGTGCCTTGTGGCTGTTCGTAATTTCTACCTCTGCCACTTGGGGTTTATATCTATTAAGTTCAGCTTTAAGTCTAAAGGCCGTATGCACGGGTCGGACTTTAGCCTAAACTAGCTAAAGTTAGACTTTAAGTGTGGCACTCATCCTTTGTTCAAGACAAAAGATAAGTTCCATACTTTGACTTAAGTACGTTTATGAATATGGACCCTAGTACATGTACACTCTTGATCATAAGTAAATCCGCACCAGATAATCTTGAATTACTCGATAATTACTCATTATTTTTTCCCAATTTTTGGGCAAGTGAAAGCCACATGCACTGCCTAACCCATCCCGTTTGAAGTTTTCAAATCGATGAACATTCCTGTCTTCCACAGCAGTTCAAAGAGGGCAGGGTGGTTTGGAGGTTTCACCAACTGAAGTTTTCATCAAACGTTTCACCTGCACAACCTTCAGCCTTGGTCATTAAGCAACAGATCAGAGAAAAATTTTCAAAAATATATCAAGATCTCGCCAAAAAATGCATTTTTGTCCAAAACTTCACCACTTCCTTGGCAACCCAGTGAACTCAACTATATTACGAGATGCTGTGTTTTGGTGGCCGGGAATTTTGAATTGAACTATGATTGAAAGCATGAAATTGATCTGTTATGGTTGGTGTTACTCCAGCCACAGTGATTTTGAATAACAATTGGTCTGTTCAGCTAGCCAACATTCAATTCAGGGCATTGATTGGGGACATGTGTAAGGGACCATCTCATAGTTGGGTTCACTGGTTGCCAGGCATGTGCTGAGATTTTGGACAAAAATGCAATTTTGGGCGAGATCTTGATATATTTTTGGAAACTTTTTACTGGACTGTCGCTTAATGGCCAAGGCTGAAGGTTGTGCAGGTGAAAAGTTTGATGAAAACTTAAGTTGGTGAAACCTCCAAACCACCCTGCCGTCTTCGAACTGCTGTGAAAGACAGGGATGTTGGCCGATTTGAATAATTGAAGCGGGATGTGTTAAGGCCCGTCTACACGATCATACATTTGTTCAAAACATCATCATACATTTGTATGATGATGTATGATGATGTCCATGCTTGTCGTGGATTTCCGTCTTCACAATGCAGCTAAAATTTTGAACATCATCATATGTCATCATACATTGTTCAAAACAGCATCATAAACTTGTATGATATAAATAGAAATCGAATGGCTAAGGTGAAAGACATTGCTTCCTACCAGAATCGAACCCACGGACCCTCGCATAAGGCATCAATCGCCAGCATTGAGGGGCAGCACGCCTTAAACCACTAGGCCAAATCCCCATCTTCAAAAAAGATGGTTCAATGGCCCATGTTTAAACGAGGCGTCCATCAGTACCCTGCGAGTAGTTCATACAATAAACTTGTATGATGATGTTCAAGTTTGTTGTGGATTTCGATCTACAGTCCAACATTCATGGACATTTGTATGATGAAGTATGATGGAGAAAGGATAATGTTGGATGCTGTTCAAGTTTGTTGGGAAAACTGTCCACACGATCATACATTTGTCCCTGAACATCATCATACAATTTTTTTGGGATGTTGTGCATTTGTTGGCAAGATGAAACATGCAGCTAAAAATTTGAACATCATCATACATGTTCAAGTTTGTTGGGAAAACAGTCCACACGATCATACATTTGTCCATGAACATCATCATACAGATGTATCACGATGTTTTGAACAAATGTATGATCATTTAGACGGGCCTTAAAAATTTGAACATCATCATACATGTTGGTTGTTGTTCACGTTTGTTGGGAAAACAGCCTACACAATGAAACATCTGTCCATGAACATCATCATACAAATGTATGATGATGTTTAGAACAAATGTATGATCGTGTGAACGGGCCTTTAAGGCCTGTCTACACGATCATACATTTGTTCAAAACATCCTCATACATTTGTATGATGATGTTCATGGACAGATATTTGATTGTGTAGGCTGTTTTCCCAACAAACTTGAACAGCAACCAACATGTATGATGATGTTCAAATTTGTGTGATGATGTTCAGGACAAAATGTATGATCGTGTGGACTGTTTTCCCAACAAACCTGAACATGTATGATGATGTTCAAATTTTTAGCTGCATGTTTCATCTTGCCAATGCAAACCATCACCAAAAAAATGTGTGATGATGTTCAGGGACAAATGTATGATCGTGTGGACGGTTTTCCCAACAAACTTGAACAGCATCCAACATTATCCTTTCTCCATCATACTTCATCATACAAAGTCCATGAATGTTGGACTGTAGATCGAAATCCACAATAAACTTGAACATCATCATGCAAGTGTATGATGCTGTTTTGAACAATGTATGATGATGTTCAAAATTTTAGCTCCATTGTCACAAGACAGAAATCGACAAACAAGCTTGGACATCATCATACAAATGTATGATGATGTTTTGAACAAATGTATGATCGTGTAGACGAGCCTTTAGACAGTGCATGTGGCTTTCACATGTCCAAAAAGTGTGTGGGGGGGGGGATAATTAGTAATTATCGAGTAAATCAAGAATATCTGGTGCGGATTTACTTATGATCAAGAGTGTAAATGTGTTTTTAAGTCGCTGTACTCACCTACGAGGAATCCATAAGAGAAGTACAGAAAGTAGAAATTTGGAGCGAATGCACTCGCGATGAATCCAATGGTCATGACTATGCTGCCAATCATACACGTCACCCTGTGAGTCAGCAGGTTACAGAGGACACTTGCAATGGGACCTACAAGAAAAGCTACTGGTTAGAGCCGAGCTCGTCCGTCAATTCCTTGATTTGTACCCTTGAAATCTTACATCATGATGCAGATCCGCCGCAGGGATCACCGACAATCGGCTATAACAACTATTTCAGCGCCTTGGCCTTACATAGGGCCTAGGTATACGGTATACGGACACGCTGTCGTATACCTATATGTAAACCAGGTGTGACAGGAATTAATGTCCTAGGAATGCAAGTCCACCAAACAATAGCACGCTATTAAGGTTATGTTCGATTGGCCATGGAGTCTATAGCCATATTCTAATCCCTCGCTGAACAATAAGACCGGTGTAGGCCTAGCAGTAAAAAGTGTCCCCCTGTAAAACGTGTCCACTTCTATTGTTGAATGACGGAATAAGCGGCATGCGTATAGAAACCAATTGTCAGAGATTAGAATGTAACAATAGGATCTTTTGTTCCCCGGACAGTTTTTCCTAGGACATTCTTTCCCTTCACACTTGACTTTGATTCCAGGGGGACTTTGATCCCTGTCACACCATGCGTTATAGTAACGGACAAACAGGCAGATGGGCCGCAAGTAACATTCAATAGAGAGCTTGAGAACCGCTACTTATCCCTAAACCGAAACGTATACGTATCCCGACACGTTTGCGTTCTGACGGATCTTTAATTTGGGAGTTGAGATCAGCGACTTATCACGGATCCTTATACTACCGGTATACGGATAGAATTCTGTACAACGAGGGCAAATTTTGTGTACATTTCGATCCGTAGGCCTATACGTATAAGGATCCGTGATAAGTCGCTGATCTCAAACTCCCTATTCATTTGAGAAAGCACAACGTATGCGAATGCGGATACGTAAACCGAGATAAAAGACGATCTGATTGGGCTAAATACAGGGATCCACCAATGGCCGGGATTCTTACAGAGGATTAAAACACAATCTCTTACGCAGAGGTCCGACGGGTTCACCTCTACTCACTCTGCCACCAGGTCCGGACTATTTCTGTGGATGACAGTAGATTCCAATACATCCCAAATGGAATTGAAGTATTTCATGGGTGCGTGCACAAAACGTCTGTTCGACCTGCTTTTATGTGATTCGTTCAGATATTGGTTTGCGTGAAATGTAGGACCCTGGTGCGCAATTCTGCTACCAGGGGTCGGGGTGTACACTGGGTGATCAGAATGCGTCGGACGTATACTCACCGTGGAGAATCGGCAGCCCCCTTACCGAGTATTTCGTTCCGGCAGCAACCCTCTCCGAGTCTTACTTTACACCTCACCAAGTAAAAATGGCGGATGTTGCTGATGAGACAGAAAACGCCGACAAAACTGGTGGTTTTATAACTCCAACCTCAGAGTAAGTCTTTTATGTCATTATGATCCCGTGGATGCTATTTTAATTTGTATACTCCATCGACTAAAACTTAATTATGATCACGAAGATAACCACTTTAGTGTTTGTAGGCTACTTGACTAAAAGAGGCATTTTCGTCCGAGGATGAAGCGATTGACACAGTACAGTAGATTTTACGCAGGTCGACAACCTTCCCAACAATTTCACTTCATACAGCCGATTGCAAGCTAAAACCCTGATAAACTTTCTACCGAAGATGGAGTATACAAATTAAAATAGCCTCCACGGGATCATAAAAGACTTACTCTGAAGTAGCAGTTATAAAATCACCAGTTTTGTCGGCGTTTCAGCAACATCCGCCATTTTTACTCGGTGAGGTGTAACATGCGACTCGGAGAGGGTTGCTGCCGCAACGAAATACTCGGAAAGGCGGCTGCCGATTCTCCACCATGTCCACGGCGATACTTAACAAGCAGATATAAATGGATTTGACAGAAACAAAATTCAGTTTCTGCGACACCCAACAACGTTGGGGAATTTGACGTCTCCTTTCAGGAGCCTAAAGTTTTGGGAAGGCGTCGATACACTTTTCTACTTTTCACTCTGTTTTGTAAATATAAAATTGGAGAAATCAGTGTTTTTGTGCTGACAGACCGACAACGTAACTGCTAAACTCTTACTCGTTGCGTTCTCTGTGAGCGCCCGGATCGAATTCAAGTGGGTTACGTCAGCAGCCTTCACACATACTGGCGACGTTTTGCGTAACATGAGGCCCATGGGCCTGGCGCTCAGCTGACATTTGACGCCGCAGTTTGATAGGCTAAGGCATAAGGGGTACTGCAGTCTAGGAAGGTTCGTGGATGATGTCAAATTTTATTCACCAAGTGTGCATGGTTGGATGGGATTAAGTCTGCTGATTATGATTAGAGACTCGGTCCAATACAATTTTGCCAAGAATGAATCACATTTATTTTGGAAAGCCTACGGTTTGCATACATGTGTAAGAGAATAATTCATTTGTCTGCAGTGGCGAAGACTTCTCTGTTCTATGATTTTGACAGTTGATCCCTAATTGGCATTCCTGTTGTGTCGGCTGAGAGTGAGTTCTTCTCTTTAGTCCTCTCTTTAGCGACAGCAGCATCAGCGATCTGGGGTGCTTCGGCAACCAGGATCGACCTGAAATGTAGTGAATAGAGTGGGAAGAGGTTATGTTGTACATGGTAGGCCTACAATCCTTGGTGGTTATCCTTACACATGCCAGATCTTTATTACACTCACCCTTGGTTGGGAAGGGGTTAATATAGCATGATACCGTACAATGCTTGGTATTAGACCCCTTGGGTGGTGGAAAGGGGTTAGATTTTAATGTTGCAAGATAGGCGTACAATCCTTGGTGAATCGAGATATATGTCAGATACCGTACTTTATTAGACCACCCTTGGTTGGGAAATTATCGGTAACAGTCAGGGATAGGATTGAAATTAGTCCAATCCATTTGGGATTGATGTCAGTCCAAAATGTTGGCGACCATATTTGATCACGTGACGAAAAATTTGCGTATTTTTCAAAGTATCAAAATGTTGATATTTTGAAAAACATGCTCAACTTCTAACCAGGTTCGGCTAAACGTTCCAAAACTTCATACTACTTCTTGGTTTTTAGGTGTGCTCTGTCTACTGATATCAAAATTTTGCGAAAAATTGAAAAATCTCAAATTATCGAAATTTTGATAATCTCAAATATCTCAGCAACCACTCCACAGATTTTGATGAAACAAAGTCCATGATCCTTAGAAGGTTCCACTCTATCAAAAGTCACAAAAAATTTCATAATAAAATTGTTGATTTGTAGGACTTTTTCTGATGAGCTATTACGTAATTATGATATTTCCAAATTTCTGATGCAGAAATATGACCAACAAGATGTAGGCCTACTTTCATCTGGAACAAACCGTATTAAAATTGGCCAAGTAGTTTTTGAAATATTCAAAGTATCAGGTGTAGATAAACTAATGTCCATGACTGTACATGTACAGTGGTGTGAATTAATATTCGAACAGAGGGCGATTTTGATATTTTGCAATATTTATGAAGTGACTTGATCAAAAGTGATTTTTTGCTGGAATTGATGTAGGATATGGTTGTCTACCTGATCCAACTTCATCTTATAGTTGGCGAGCGATACAAAGATTCTGGAAATCTCAAAATTGTTAGTGAAAAATATCAAAGACATCAAACTTGAATCTCAGGTGTATGAATATCAACTTCTGTTTCCAAACGCGGTCAGGTAATACCCCCATTCAACATGTTGTTGCAAGGAGGAAAAATTCCACAAAATATCCAGACAAAATGGTGATAACAGCAAATCTCAAGAAATATGTCAAATTTCGATATTTTCGCCATTCTCGTGATATGCAGCATCTGAATTCAGCGAAAACATATCAGACTAGAGGAGTGCATTCTAGGACTCTGATTTCAAATACTTTTGATATAGATATTGGAATACAGAAGCGGCAAATTTTGCCTTTAATGAAAAGCTGAATTCCCTCCGTTCGAATATTAATTCACACCACTGTACATGTACCAATTCTGACCGCATGACTAAACACCGGTGTAACATAGCTGTTAGTGCTACAGATCTGTTAAACACCTCAATATTTAGCAGTTCTGTAACAGATTGAGGTCCACAAAACAGATCTGTTACAGGGCATGTTAACTTAATCAGAGCAATGTGAAACCTGTTAAGCTTGTTTATTTAATAACTTCTTTGATTCTTTACGGACCAGCAAGGGTTTTTTACCAATGTGCTCTGGATAATTGCTGTTTCTGTTGGATCCTTTTAAATAAAGTATTCTGATTGTGGTTGAATTTAGAAAGTTTAACCACTACATGCCATTTTTCATTTTTTCACAAAACGCCCCCTGGTGGCCATAATAGGAATCGCAGCAAGGCCAAAATCGAACTTGGCCTAGATCTTGGGGCCATATACACACATATGCAATATGAAAACGATCCGTCAAAAATTGAAGGCGCTAGAGTGCAGACAAGACAAAAAGTTACGCACTCACGCACGCTCGCACGACAGACCACCACTAAGGCATCTAAGCACAGCATAAGCCCTTTTGGCCGTCGGCCAAGCGGGCTAAAAACGAAAAATAATCTGTGATGGCACCGAGATTCGAACCAACAACCAAAGCAATCTTATACTCCACACGTGCCCCTACAGGAAGCCAGTG
>NMRB01001290.1:131686-142270 GCA_002633025.1 Notospermus geniculatus
GTTGTGATTTGGTGTGAAGATATATCTAGGCACCCTGCACAAATGCACCAAATTTCAACCCGATCGGACTTCAAATATGGCCGCCAGGAAGCCATCTTGAAAAATGGACTTTGACCCACATTTTATAAATAGGAGTAGGTAGGATGTTTTAACCTTGTCAAAATATGTATCTAGGTACCATATAAATATATGGTAAATTTCAGTCAGATTCGACGTCATATATGGCCGCCAGGGAGCCATCTTGAAAAATGTACTTCGACCCACACCTCATAAATAGTGGTAGCTAGGATGCTTTACCCGTGCCTAAATATGTGTCTTGGTACCGTCTACTTATATGCCAAATTTCGGTTCGATTGGACTTCAACATGGCTGCCAGGCGGCCATCTTGAAAAATTGACTTTGGCCATATCTCATCGGTAGTAAATGTTACGATGTTTCAGTGTTGTCTAAATATCTATGCAAGTATCCTGTACATTCCTGCTAAAATTTCAGTCCCAATGAACGTCACGTGTGGCCACCAGCAGGTGGCCATCTTGAAGAATAGAATTTTTGACATGTGTGACCTAGACAGGAAAGCAGTTCGTTCACAAATACCACTTGTATTCATTCTATTCAGAAATTGTACTCCTTCTGGGTGCCATCACCTGAGTTTATGTCACTGAATGATAATACTGATCAGATCATAAAATAAATCGGAAAGTCGTCTCCGAATATTTCGCAGATTTTCGACCCCAATCGGGGTCTTCCTCAGGCGCTATATAGAAGAGATCCCAGAGGTGAATGAGAGGTCATAAAAATCAGATCACAAAAATACTTCTTGGTGTGTTCAGCTTTATCTTATCTGTACTGACTCTTCAACATTCACCATGAGAGTCACAGTTTCACACTTATGGAGACTTATCACAGAGGTGAGCACAATGGCTCTGGCCATTTCATTTCTCATTTGGCAGCTGTGCTGAGATCTTTACTGTTCAAGAGCGTGGTGGCAAGTGAAACCAAGTTTGACCGTCCGAGAGGGTGTATCGTTTTCAGAGGTAGTTTGGAAGTGCCTTGTGGCTGTTCGTAATTTCTACCTCTGCGGCTTGGGCTTTATATCTATTCAGTTCAGCTTTAAGTCTAAAGGCCGTATGCACGGGTCGGACTTTAGCCTAAACTAGCTAAAGTTAGACTTTCTCTTTGCTTGAAGCATTGAGAAAAGTCCGACTTTAATGAAAGTGTGGCTGAAGTCCGACCCGTACGGCCCAAGTGTGGCACTCATCCTTTGTTCAAGACAAAAGATGCCAAAAAATAAATGGACAGCGGTTTTTGTCTTCTGTTGCTGTGGTATGCAGACGATGGGGTTGCAGCTTTGATACCATTCTACGTTGTGAGATACTTTTTCGATGTTTCACTTCTGACGAGACGAAAAGTATCTCTACTGTATGAAGAATACCGCCATCTTGGATAGACATTCATCCGCGTTAGGAGCACTACTTAATACGTACTGCGCATGCGTAGACGCAGCCATTGTAGTTGACAAAAACCATGGAAACCACCTTGGGAGACAACATCGGGGTCAACATGCAGCATCCAGCAACATAATATCATACTTTTCTTGATCTTATGTACGCATAAATCTATAGTTTTAAGTAATTCACTATATTTTATCCGGCGGACGAATGGGTTAGTAAATCGCCGGAAATGAGGACCCACTTCCGTTTCAAGATGGCGCGTATCGTTATACAGCCGAGCCAGACTCCCTACAAATCCCGAAAGTACCCGAAGGAGGCCGGGCGAGGCCGAGCCGAATGCTTTGATACCTGGCCCTATAACATCTCATCTGTATGTCAGAGAGAAAATTTCATGAAAAAAAATGATTATCATGAAAATATCACTATTTTAAAATATCAACAAAATTGAGATTTTTGAAATCTTAACGTTTTTTTTACCAGAAATGACTTTTCAAATAATCTATGGAAAATTCTAAGAAATATGCTGAAGAAAGTGTTTGATAATCTTGACAAACTTTGATGATATTTGAGATTATCGAAAATATCAAAAATCTGAAATTAGAGATTTTTCATGAAATTTTGGGTTGAGGTGCTAAACTTCACTAAAAGATTAAGAGTGACCAAGATTCGGTATCGATATTACCGTCGATCACAGAGAAATTAAACTTTATATAAAATGTGTTGAAAAGTGTCCCGTTTTTCATGCATATTTCCTTGAATAATACAGAATAGGGCAAATATTTTCCAGTAGTTTCTTCACCATGAGTCTTACAACTGTTCATAGATTCAAGGTAAATTTGGTTTTTATGAAAAACTTCAAGATTTCAAAAATCGTATTTTCAATGATATTTTGAAACAGTGACAGTTGCATGATATTTTCATTTTTTCCTTGAAATGTGCATGTACATGTACAAGAGATGTTGTAGGGCCATTTTTCTGAGCTAGAACCCAAAATTATGCATCACTTCCTGTACAGAGTTAAAAAAACCACTGTCGATTTATTTTTTGGCATGAGTGTACGTTTATGAATATGGACCCTGGTATGTGTTTTTAGGTCGCTGTACTCACCTACGAGGAATCCATAAGAGAAGTACAGAAAGTAGAAATTTGGAGCGAATGCACTCGCAATGAATCCAATGGTCATGACTATGCTGCCAATCATACACGTCACCCTATGAGTCAGCAGGTTACAGAGGACACTTGCAATGGGACCTAAAAGAAAAGCTACCTTTGAAATCTTACATCATGATGCAGATCCGCCGCAGGTCTCACCGACAATCAGCTATAACAACTATTTCAGCACCTTGGCCTTACACAGGGCCTAGGTATACGGTATACGGACACGCTGTCGTATACCTATATGTAAACCAGGTGTGACAGGAATTAACGTCCTAGGAATGCAAGTCCACCAAACAATAGCCCGCTATTGTAAGGTTATGTTCGAATGGTCATGGTCTCTATAGCCACATTCTAATCCCTCGCTGAACGATAAGACCGGACTTTGATTCCAGGGGACTTTGATCCCTGTCACACCTACTTTATAGTAACGGACAAACAGGGAGATGTAACATTCATGAAGTAATGAAGTAACATTCATTGTGAACGATATGAACAAAAGCTTGCGCATTGAGATTATATTTTGAATTCCAGCCCTGGCCGGGTTGACAGTGATCGCAGTACATGTACATGTACATGTACATGTACATGTACTGTCCTTTGAAGAATTTAGAAAAAGGAAATGTGCACTATAACTGCTGACGTCTGCGGATGGCCAACCTATTTGGTCTAAGATGGTGACTAATCATGGGGGGGGGGGCGTTGGACAATTCCAACTTTACCTCCTCCAAGTGTGATTCCCTGACAAATAGAACCGGCAAGTGCAGTTTCCCACTTCGATTTATCAAAGTAATCCAAAAGAGCAACGTAGAAAATACCGTATACCAGGGCAATAGCCACTAGGAATTGCAGAAATGTGCAGGCTGCCACAACAAGCCAGGCGCGAGGACCGCCTTCCGTCTGCGTGGGATTCTTTTCTTTATGGTTCCCCTGGCGCTCGGTGCCACTCTGGTGAATTCGCCTCATTTCTAGCTAAAGTGTTTTTCACATTGAACTGGCCAAAGGCACTTGTTGAACTCAGGAATGTGACCAGATCACATTTACCAAGAGGTAGTGATGTTGCACAACACTGACTTGAAAACAGATTATAGTTCTTTCATGGTGTCAGCCAAGGCTGGTCAGCCATGACACTGGCTGCCGAGGGTTGTGTAACATTATTATTTGTGATCATGCCATTACAGTTTAGTGACAAGAGGTCAGCCAAGTACTTTTGGCCAGTTCAATGTGAAAAACACTATATCACTGAAACTAGCTAGTGCCGCTATATAATTTGTCTCACCCCACGCTCTTCTGGACTACTATATGATATACGGTCTACTTGAACATTGATCACATAGTGAACGCATGTGTTATATATTCAGCATTTTGTGAAAGTTCGTTTTTATTCGTTTTACATGTAGTATTCCGAATAGTGATACATAATCGTCACAATTAGAGAGCTTTACAGTTCACTGCACAGTGGGTTTTAACCATAAAGAAGTCAGACAAAAACTCTAATGGCATGAAACCAATGAGATGTACTCCAGAACATGGCCTAGAATACGCACCGATATATGAAAACCGCCGGAAAATAAATCTGTTGGGAAATTTTTGTGATATATGTGTTTTTCAAATTCATTTACATTTTCCTGTACATTTTTGTATGTAGGGCCTACAAAGTACATGTATATGACAAATTCCTTCCCGTAGTTTCCATTTTCAGGACATTTTGCAGTCGATTTCACTTTTACAGGGTTCTCCATGGAGCACTAGGCGGAAATTACCGTACCGGTAATTAATTCCAGCTGATAAAATGTCAAATTGTTACTGGGGTTGTTTTAACCCCTTTTTTATTGGACTTAGGACCTAATATTGAATTTTATGGGAGAAACTATATGGTTTTGATATTTCATCTGTTAAAATATATCTGGGTGGTTTCTATCAAATGCGCCATGGAGAATCCCATAAAAGTGTATAATCTAATGTAAAATGTGCTGAAAATAGAAACTACGGGTAGGACTTTGCCATATACATACATTGTATAGTATACATAAATGTACAGGAAAATGTACATGAATTTAAAAAACACATATTTCACAAAAATTCCCAACAGATTTTTTTCCGGTTTTCATATATGTAGGCCATGTTCTAGAGTAGGCCTACATCTCATTGGTTTCATGCCATTAGAAGTTTTTCTGACTTCTTTGTGGTTAAAACCCACTGTGACTGGTGTGTGGTAGTCAGTCACAAAAAGGTTTATGCTGTGTTCGCCGTGAATTCAGGTTAAATGCAAAGGTAAAGAGCAACGCAGCGTGGCATACATGTGTGCCCCTGCCCTGCCTGCCAACAAGTGTCCGGAAACAAAAATCAAGATAATGGCAGTGGCGGCGAGATTAAATAAGCAGTCGTGCACCAAATCAACAGGAAACTGATACGTATGCGCATTCGTTCAGCGTGGACGTCAGGTGTGACAGGAATCAACGTCCTAGGAATGCAAGCCCGCCAAACAATAGCCCGCTATTGTAAGGTTATATTCGAAAGGCCATGGCCTCTCTAGCCATAGGCCTACATTCTAATCCCTCGCTGAACAATATAACCGGACTTTGATTCCAGGGGGACTTTGATCCCTGTCACACCTGAAACAAAAATCAAGATGGTGGTAGTGGCGGCCATACTGGATGAGCGGTGGCGCCATCAATCGAAAGGGAATCTTACTCTAATCAAGGGAACCTACCACCAAACCTGCTCGGGATGCTCATGCATTCCGTCTGGAACGTCCAGAAACAATTAAGTTGGCTGTGGCGGCCATATTGGAGGAGGGATGGTGCCCCCAATCGAAAGGGAACATCCCACCGAAATTCGATTGTGATATACTCATGCATTTTCGACTGAAACCCTGAAAATCGAAGCAAAACTGTTTGTGTGCGTGTATGCCCACCGAATCACAAACCAATCGTCTTTCTCCCTCCCCACCTCGATATCACGAAACAAAAATGGCCGCCATAGCTTCACCACTTGAGAAGTTCAACATGCTGTTATAGCGTGACTAACCGTTCATCAGGTAGGTAACATGCTTCAACTCATTTCTCCATGTAGCAACACTCACCATGCCTAATTGGTGACTTAGATCATTCAAATATAGATAGATTTGAACAGTCTTGTCGAGCCACGTTTTAACTGATCTTCATTAAAGTAGTTCCCAGAGCAATATGGCGCTGTCCGATATACGTCAGAGCTACGATGCTGGTGCAAATCGTTCTCTGACGTTCAGATTGTGAGTCAAACACCAAACAAAGTGGTCACACAGCAACATTTCCCCCAAAACCTATGAACAACGACGAGACATACGGCACATATTTTAATGACAAGTACAGATAAATCGAAAAACATATCCAAGTAGGCCCCCATCTGTCGATTGTTAAACAAGAACATTACAAGGCCAAGGATGATCTCTCCGGGCAGTAAAAAGACGTCGACCGACTTGACTTCAGANCGTTTGCAATTCTCTTGCTCGTCGCATGGGGACGTCATCTTTAAGGCCTCCATACACTGCATGACAACTGTCGAAATAAGTCAGAACAATTAGCTGGGGGGCAAAACCCCATTTTGGGGGAAAAAGCAGAACTCCCTGCTGTAAAAGGTTATCCCCCACCAAAGTCTTCAGGGGACACCCCTCTATCATTTTCTGCTGTATATCCATGAAAACCGGCTGCTCAATTACGTAACCAGTTAAAAATTACTCAAAACATGCTTATATGATTACGAGGCACCATGTTTCTATCTGTTGGTAATACATTTATTGGGTGTACATGTAAATCGGGTCCCATTCTCCTGTACAAAGTTCAGTGGTAAAGTCAGTGTCCTAAACATTAAAGTCAATTTTTCAACGTCTTGCAAAAAAATCTCAAAGGCTATAGGCCTACACCCTAGCGTGTCTCAGGGAGGTCCCCTGAACACATTACCAGGGGGTGAGTTTTTACAGCAGATGGTTCCCCGTTTTTGCGCGTTGCCCCCTGCTTAATAGTCCGTTAAGGCCTCTATATACAGAATGACAAAAAGTCGAAATTAGTCGCTACAATTGTCCGTTCCAAAATATTTTTTGTGGAAACGTTCCATAAATGTTAAAATCTTCTGACACTTTTGTGGAGTATTTCAACATGTCGCCAGATCAAGACGAGTGTTGTCGAACTGACCATAGCAGCGACTAATTTCGACTTTTGTCATTCAGTGTATGAAGGCCTTTAGAAAATACTTCATGCGACAACATTCCACAACATGTCGAAGTTTTCTGATGTTTTTCGAGAACGGTGCAACACTTTGCTAGATCAAATATTGTCGAACGGATGTAGTGACTCATTTCGACATTTTTCATGCAGTGTATAAAGGCCTTTATGGTGTCCTCTTCTTCGCAACAAGTAGACGGGAATAGATAAGACTCCGCCTAAAAAGCCAACAGCACATGCGGTCAAAAAAGGAACGAAGTAATTTCCAGCGATGTCGTAGAGGATACCTGAAAAACAGATACAGACATCGGACAATTAAAAAAGCTAATAGAGGATTCTGTCCAAATATACTCTAAAATCGTATCTAAACGGTCACTTCATTAACTTGGTAATCTCGCCCATAGGTATTAAATAGGCACTACCGCAGTCGAGGTTGTGCAAGGCCCAGTTGCACAACTGGTTATGCGCCGACGTGCCTTGTGGTGATGCGTCCCCGTTGTAATGTAATAAGAGCTGTCAGTGAGTTGACCAATATGTGTCACTACGGCACAATTCAATGTATATAGCGGACCCACTCATTTTTGATCGAGCACTAATCACGTGGATTTTCCTGTGTATTGGTCCGCTAGAACTTTGCTGCCATCTTTTGGCAATACGCGCGGCTGACTGCTCCTTTTGTGGTTACTTCAGATAGACACTTACGGGAGAATCCAACTTACCTCGACGCGAGTCCAGGTCATAAAAATTTTGTAAGTTCTACATGTAAAAATATCGTTATATAGTACGGGTAGCATAATGGTAGATGGAACAGCTTAGTTATAATACAAGCTGTTCCATTTACCATTATGCTATACCCCTCTATAGATGAGATCAAACTTCGTAATTAGGTCATTGCCATGGATAATTCGCGCATGCGCATTTTGCCGTTTTCCTTGGTCCAAGCCGGAAGTCGATGTTTTAATGGCTTTCAACGAAGGATTTGCCGGTGGGTCGCACATTTTGCCGTTTTCTGTGGGCTTTTCGCCCAGCTTTGTGTTTATAAGTGTGTGGGTCCTCGAGATAATAACCTGGTGCTCCTGAAAATAGTTACAATCATGAAAATCGGGTGAGATTTACAGAAAAATTCGCCCAGGTTGGGTCTCCGAATGGACAAAAATGGCGATGCACGTGGCCGGTCGATCGCGAATTCACCCCATTCTTCGCTCAAACTTTGGGAAACCAGCGGGGAAACCAGTGATTTTTCCGTTCCTCAACTGTTACCAGACCCGTTCACAGTGTAATTAAGGGCTCCCCTGCAGAAATATCGAAGAGAACCACCAAAAATGCTGCCGATTGCCGGAATCCTTCGTTGAACCAATGTAAACACACCAGCCTCCGCGTTGTCAAGGAAAATGGCTACTGCGCATGTGCGGGTTGCCAAGAAATCGCCATGACGTCATAAACGACGACCTAATTTGAACTGATCTATATTACGGTAATATTAGAACTTAGAAAATCTTTGATGACATGGACTCACGTCGAGGTAAGTTGGATTCTCCCGTATTTCGAAAAGCGTTTCAATACAGAGTTTAAGAGATCACACGCTAACGATAACATTTACGTTAACGCTATTTCTTGCATGCATTTCATGTACAAAAAATATCGTTAACGTAAATGTTATCGTTAGCGTGTGATCTCTTAAACTCCCTATTTACATGAATTCCGCGTACATTGAAATTGACGACTGCCACGAGAACGTATCGGAGTGACCACCAAGGCCTGCATCTTTCCTACAGGGCACCGCAGACTGGCGATTTTTCGAGCGATTTTCTAGGCGACCGCCCTTGCGACCACAGAGGCGACTGAACATGTAGTTGTGTTGGTTTTTGTTGGCTCGTTTGCGACAAATGCTTCTTAGGAAGATCAGTGATGTCGTGGATAACATCACTGGTCGACCTCAAAGGTAATTATTGCAGGCGACCTAGTAGTCGCATTGGTAGTCGCCCCTATTTTAGTCGCCAGTGTGCGGAGCCCTTCACCATATAATGCAGTTCATAGGCCTGGTCATGAACCATGTCAGTGACTGTTTATATGAGATGCAACGTGGCTGTCTATTTAATGGCATTACTAATGAAATTTCGCAGTCCTGGCCAAGAATTGGGAGGTTTCGCAAATCTGACGAAACACGAAGTACAAAATACGAAGTTCAACTTCATTTCCAGGACCTAATGTTATTTCTGAAGATGGTTGGTACCACAATTGTCCCTGCTGCCAGTGCGTCTTTTAGCATATACATATATCATGTAAAACCGAGAGAGTTATGGTGCATCTTGAAATTTTAAATTGTCCCGCCAAAGTCTAGTCAACCTGTAGTCAATACTTTTTTTTGTTCACCTTTTTTACAGTATTGTCACATTTCATAATCTGCATGTGTTACGTGTGCCATATGTTACGTGTTTGTTCCTACATTGTATTTATTTGGACTGTGTATGAAATAAAGGCATTCGAGTCTAGAATTCAAGAGGAACAGGTTGTGTCCGCCTTTTTTAGCCGTTGGGCTACACCCGAGGTTTCTGCTCCGTGACCTTTCCCTTTAGTTAAGCTTCTCTTGGGACCAGAGACCTTATTCACGAAGCTCCCCTAACTTCGGCAGTGCACAAACTACTAGTATTAGGGAGTTTTCGCAAATCTGACGAAAAACGAAGTACGAAATACGAAATTGGACGTCATATCCATGACGTAATGTATTTCGGGAAATGGTTGGTACCACAAATGTCCCTCCTGCCAGTGCGTCTTTTAGCATGTCATGTAAGATCGAAAGAGTTATGGCGCATCTTGTATTTTTAAATTTCCAATTCGTATTAACGAAGTGAAAACGAAAGATAAATTTCAAAGTTTAATATACACCGTACCTCTGTCGTTCAAACGTCATACGCTAAAAGACGCTCTTGCAGCAGGCGATATTTGTGGTACCAGCCATTTCCTAAAATACATTACGTCATGGATATGACGTCCAATTTCGTATTTCGTACTTCGTTTTTCGTCAGAATTGCGAAACTCCCTATTGTCCTTTTGCGGATAACCTATTGTTCACTATCAGCCTGACAAAGGATTTGTGTACCCTTAAAGTTACGGGGGCTTTGTGAATAAGGTCCCTGCTCCTCTGCATCTAAACGAACCGCCCCAACATTTACCTGTATTTCTACTTCGTATCTACGAAGTGGAAACGAGATAAATTTCGACGTTTAATATACACCGTAACTCTATCGGTCGAACGTCATACTGTACACTGAAAGATGCTCTTGCAGCAGGCGACATTTGTGGTACCAACCATCTCCTGAAACAATCTCGTACCCAGAGATTAGTTACGCTCGGCCGAGGTTGATGGTCGCTACACTAATCTCTAGAGACGGCTAAGCCCTAGCGGTGGCTTCGGGAACCAAAATGCAAGGCAAATGCGTTACACACAGCGCATCCCGCTTCACTCCAAGTTTATACAGTGCGCCAAGTACCGCTGTGGATTTTCCTCAAAAAATACAACAGATCCCTCGAAAAAACCTTTCTAAGGACATTTTTGTGTGTACATTTTATACTCAAGTCATCTCAAGTCATTTCAGTGCATTTGTGGTTAAAATTCGGTCTAAAATTGCACGATACCAAAAATCACACCTAAGGCGGGAGTGAAATGGCTAGCCGTCTCCAGAGATTAGTGGAGCGACCTACAACCTCGGCCCGAGCGTAACGAATCTCTGGGTACGAGATTGCTCCTGAAATACATTACGTCATCGAAATGAAGT
>NMRB01001290.1:173747-185384 GCA_002633025.1 Notospermus geniculatus
TTTTTGAAGTCGTCAGATCGAACTTCAGATTACCAATATGCTCAAATTGTTCTAAACATGTTGATCTATTGCAAGACGTTGACATTATCTTGATTTTTATAATACTCAGCTGACAAAAACGCAACCTTCGGCACAAAATTCCGGCATTTTAGCTGACGCATGCTAGTCACATGAGAGTCGATGCAATTCATTGAATCTTGGAATAAGATCGCGGAAAAATAATAACGTTATCATGAAGAAGGGAATTCCCGCTGCATATAAACATTGTCGTTCAGCCGGTCGCTGTCGGAGATTTTACAAAATCCTTTCGCCCAAAATACTATGTTAACTTCTTTGTATTCAAACCATTGTTTGCCATATTTGGTAGGAACCAATAGTTGTATTGTACGTGCACGCGTCTCGTTACTGTGGTTTCCTTTTGTAGGCCTCGACCATGTCGACGTGCATGGCTTAATTTTTAAGGGAATTCCTATTATATTCCAAATTAGGGCTCCAACCAATCAAATTTCGTTCCGGACCTTTTCCACTGTATGCATTGACTTCTAACAGTCGTGATGTCAGGGTTTTCTAATGTGACGGAGACGATGCGCTACATTTCGAAGCATGATATTCCATAACAGCGTTGCTGCAACAACATTTACCCACGAAATACTCCCGTTCGGCCGCCGGCGGCCATATTGGTCAACCTGCCGTTTGATCGGTAAGTGCTGCCATCTTTCCAAGCACTGTTAAACTAGAGGAAGGGAGTACTCATTGCATGTCGACACTCAACAGAAAGGAAAATAAATACTATGAGTCATATTTCGCACAGGTGGTAAATGCACGGTGACGAGGATATTTTCGCACATTCTCTGACCGTAGATTAAATAACATTTTGCAAATAATGATTTTGAGCAACTTTCGGGTAGAACTTTAGAATCCCTGGTCAGAAGTGGACAGTCGAAAACACTCTTCACAAGGACTATTCAACAACAGGAGACTCATGCAAAATGTCATCTACAAGGAAATCCTTTAGTAAATGAAGACATGGACTATTATATTTACAAACAGGTCACAGTCATGCACTATTATGCCACAATCGACTTTACCCACATTCAACTCCGTGCGCAGCACGGGTATTTGCTAGTGCTTTGTTAAATGGCAGCCGACCGAGAAAATAACAAAGGATTTGTCGGGCAGTGATGAAACCGCGGCGGGAAAAGGCAGTGGCAGAAAATGCTTTGTTAAATGGCAGCCGACCGAGAAAATAAAGGATTTGTCGGGCAGTGATGAAACCGCGGCGGGAAAACGCGACAGTGGGTTCAGGCCTTTAGCCTAGATGACGAGGGATTCTATCACTGGTGAGGTATGTATCTAGTGAGGGATGTATCTGGTGATATTAGGCAAGGGACACAGTCGGAGAAATCAGATATTCAACTGACAAGGGATAGAACTGGTGAGGGATATAGTCAGTATTAAACTGACAGTGATTTCTGACCACATCACTCCTCACGGTGATTGTCTGGTGTTCGACGTCCAACCACTGCGCTCATTCTTAGGCCTAAGTATGCTACCGTGAAAAAAATGCCCACCACGTAAATGTGGCGTCCGTTATGTTCGACGTATTAGGTAACAGTTTTTTTTACCTATTTCCTTTCGAATCGGACAAAAAGCTGCATTCTTGCACAAGACACCAGGTGGGATGCTAGCGACATCAGATTGCCAACGGTGCTGGTATGAATTTACCAATGTCTGCATCTCTTCTTCGTTGTTGATCGTAGCTTCGTCTCTGAGCCAAGAATCGTAAGCTGGACCTGTAACGGCAGGTTTTCGTTAAAAGTAGCCTCATTGTACATGTACAATATACAAATTTCATCTATTCTGGTCCGTTGAAAGGTTGTATTCAAGTCTTCGTCGCAGAAAATTTGTCCGCTGATAAAAACGTTACAGAGGGAAGTGAAAAATGGAGAGAAGAGCATAGAAAAATTGAATTTGTACACCATAAAGATATAGGGGTACAGTCTTGTTAAAAAGTAAAAAGACAGCTAATATCTCAGCTAATACCGAAGGTTCCAACCTCAACTTGTATTATGCTATGCCCTATAGTGATGTTAAAAGAATCACTTACGAAATTGAGGGTTTGTGACAAAATATCACTAAAATATCATGAAAATATCAATATAAAAAAAGCCTCATTTTTCAAAATTCTGAATTTTAATTTAAAACCAGCGTGATATCATTCATCAGGCAATCCTATGAATTCCTGTGAAGAAACTTTTTAAAAATCACTTCTCATTTTCCAGATATATCAGAATATCATCAGTTTTTATGAATTTGATATTTTGCAAAATTCGATAGTTTTCGTATTTTTCTTTCATCAACGGCCACTCATCATGATAACATAATAGTCCAACTGATTATTCCATCATTTTTACTTCAATAGGCGGAGAATTTAACGAAAGTCTTAAAATGCCCCAACAATAGGCCTATAGCATGTTTTTCTGATGATATTTTGATATTTCTTGAAAACGACAAGAGATTTTTCGAAACTTTTTTCACAGAATTTCTTAGTAATCATCAGGGAAGAATGTCAAGCTAATTTTGAAATGAAAATTGGGGATTCTAAAAATTGCGTTTTTTCTTAATATTTTGAAATTCTAATATTTTCATGATAATTTATCACAAATCATAAATTTGGTATGTCATCATTTAGGCAACATATCTTGGTGTATAAAAATGGCAACCTTGCTCATAAATGACCATTGGCTTCTCTGCAGAATAGAAAACATCACTGTCTTTTTATTTTTTAACAAGACTGTACACGTAGGCCTTCGTGACACATCGTAAGTACCTGCTGTAATCATTCTCTCTTCAATGGCGTCAACAATCCTATTCAGATTAAAAGCCTGAATACGCGTGAACATGTGTTTGAGTGCGCGATAGTCTCCAACTCGGATCAGTTCTTTACTGCAATGAAATTCATCGACGTCACGTTGTGAAGAAAAATAATTTTATGGAGTGCGCCTTGCCTTGGCTGCTGGCTCGGAATAGTGGGTGAGACGAGAGGTCCAGGGCCTGTTTCATAAAGTGACTTTAAGCTAATGGTACTTTTTAACAAATGGAAAACGCATTCATTATGGTATCATTAGCCTAAAGTTATGAAACAGGCCCCAGGGCGTTAAGAACATACATATCGCTCTTGACGGGAGCAACATCGATTTGAACTTCTAAAAAGAACAGGTTGTCGAACAGTGATAGAACGTTTCGCGGTTATCGACGCAATGCAAACTGCAGATTTTGATTACCTCTTAAGCGTCCACCAGATCTCATTGAATCCCCTTGGTATTCCCTCGATATCGTCATAACGACTCGTGAGAAATACGTTCCAAGCTTCTAACTGGCCATGTGTAATTTGTTTTGTCAAGCTGACGGCAAGATCAGCGTGAAGTTCTTTGATACTCTCTCTCTCACTTCCTGGTAATGCCACCGCTGGCTCGTTTACTTGTCCGTCCATTGTAATTGGAACTTGAAACAAATCCCTCGACACAATAATTTGTGGCTACAGAGGTCGCGTTACGTGCATCTGGAAACAGATAATAATACATAAGTATATCTTTATTCGTACTGAAAATGTACACTTTTAAAAAGGTGTACGTGTTGGGTGATGGTGCTGGTGCTGGTGCTGGTGCGTGTTACAAATAAGGCAAAAATATTCTACTCCCTCAGTGGTGGACACAGCTCATCTTTCAATACAAAGGCCATTCAAAAAAGCCCAATCTACAAAGAATGAATAATCTCTGTTATCACGACACCAAATCAGATCTCACACCTGCCGGATCTATAACTGTTGGTCATACTGCGGTCGAGGAAGTTTTACTTCAGTAAAATTAGACTTGTGAACATTTGACATGAAACAAATCATATTGATATTCTTGGCAGCAGCACTCGATCTACTTCCGTTCAGAGACACGGACGCACACAGACGAACTATACTTGACATAGCCGATTTGTTCGGGGTCTAAGTCACCACAGATGACGGGTAATAAATGTGACCTCGTCATGGGTGGTAGACGATCTTACACACTTACGCCATGCTACATTAAATTTATCCTGAGATCTGTTTGTGAAATCCCACAGCGGGCTCCCGTACAGTGCCATAGCAAAGGATTACAGTTTATACTTAATATCCATATCACAATGACCGAATAATGACATCAATACATTTGTCTTTGCATAAAGTACATTTTTTTGCGTCATGAATACCCTTATCCTATATTTTCACCAACTGTGTGCCCAAGGTGTATAGCAGTAGCTGAGACATTTATGGCCTGCCCGCTCCAGACAAATGGGAGATGCAGCAGGTCTGCATCGTCGAAGTATACCAGTTGGCTCTTACTGTGATTAAAACTAACGAAATATTCTCTGGAATAATTATCGCATATTGCGAGCAGTTTTCTTAGACCTTGACGTGTGGGAGATAATAACACAATGTCATCGGCGTAGGCCAAAGCCCCCATAAACACATTTCCTATATAACATCCGAATCCCGAATCACTTAGTCGACCCAGCGATTCATCAACGTATACACAAAATAATATAGGTGACAATACACCGCCTTGTTTTATACCATTTTCAGCTCTGAAAGATCTACTTTTACATCCATTCCATGAAACGCTGACATTTTGAGTGGTGTACATAATAGCCAAGAACCTTGCTGTTATAGGGCAGCAGCCTTTTTTGAGTAACAACCTAAACAATTTAATATAATGGACCCTTTCAAAAGCTTTACTGGCACCTAATAACATTGCATAAACTCCAGTTTGTCTATTCCTGTAATATTGGACAGTTTCATTAAGAACAAATGTACACTCATGGTCAAAAATAAATGGACAGCAGTTTATCTTGAATATCTCCAAACCAATGGGGTGGAGAAAATTGGTCCCGACATATTATGTAGCAAATTTTCCTGGCTATCTAATGGTATCAGCGTCGAAAAATTCTGCTGAAAGCCGCATTTGACAGAAGGAATTTTGTAACGGCATGTTTTTTGCTACTTTCTTATTTGCACGATTTCATTCAAAATTTTTATATCACTGTGTTCTACTCATCGAGGCCTTTCATATTATATCCTGTTATTTCAAATATTCTGTGTAGAAATGTGATTTTAGGGCACTTTTACCAAATTTTTTTTGCCCATGCTTGCAACACCTTTGACAGAGCCCCTTGAACCCAATGGTCGTGCTGCCAATAGTTTGTGGGATTGACGGGGTGTCAACAGGCTGTGAACTGGTCAACTACTAGGAATCCAATGAATTGACCCAGCCTGTTATGGAAATTGACCCTGCATGACAAACACGACCTTCATCCAAGACTGGGTTTCTTTACTCATTGTGAAAGAGAAGTGACAACACTCAGTTTTCATTCACCACCACAACTCACAATAGTGCAGAGGCCTGTGTCAAAGGTGTTGGACGTGTGGCCAAAAATATTTTGATAAAAGTGGCTCAAAATCATATTTCTACACAGAATAGTTGAAATTTTAGGATACATTATGAAAGGCTTCGATGAGTAGAACACAGTGATATAAGAATTTTGAAAGAAATCATGCAAATAAAAAGTAGCAAAAAACATACCTTTACAAAATTCCTTCTGTCAAATGCGGATTTCAGCGGAATTTTTCGATGTTGATACCATTAGATAGCCAGGAAAATTTGCTGTTATATATGTCGGGACCAATTTTCTCTATCCCATTGTTTTGGAGATATTCAAGAAAAACTGCTGTCCATTTATTTTTGACCATGAGTGTACATTGGGTGGTAGATGATTTCCTTTTAAAACCAAATTCAGGTATACAGTCGGCTTTGTCCAACTTATTTAGAACACTCATAATATCGTTCATATTTGCCTCCTCTTCCTTACACTCACACTTACTACTGTGAAATCATCATGCAGACAGAGTTGAGAGCCTCCCCCTTTACATCCCAGACTAATGATCTGTTCAAATGTTTGATGATAAAAACTGATCAGTAATGTTGATTGACCATTGTGTTAGCCGATCGGTGTAACAGCGAGTCCGTTTCCCAGTGTGTTCCGAAGAATAGGAATCACACAGAAAAATGGCCACACTAAAAAACTTCACACCAGTTTTACAATCTGCCAGTGTCTGTGTGTGTCAGTGTGTCCCTTTAATAGGGAGGTTTCGCAAGCGCCTGGTTAGGCCATACGACGACGTTTATCTATTGTTTGGGTATACCCACACAATAGATAAACGTCGTCGTAGGGCCTAAGCGGGCGCTTGCGAAACCTCCCTATTGTTTTGGCAACACAGACGGCTAGATTGACACGTTTCTCTGTGTTTGTCCTATTGTCAAGTCGCAGCTTATTCCGTCAGACAATAGGAAGGGAACACTCATAGATGGGAAACACTACACCGGAGGGGTTTCTAGAAAAGCTTCGTTACGAAGGGAGTGAGTTTTCGCAAATCTGACGAATCATGCACGAAGTACGAAATACGAGATTCAACTTCATTTCCAGGACTTAATGTATTCTGGAGATGGTTGGTACCGCAAAATGCCCCTCTGCTGCCAGTGCGTCTTTTAGCATATCCTGTAAGACGGGAGAGAGATATGGTGCATCCTGAACCTTTAAATTTCCACTTCGTATAGCTACCACGCTGGTGACCCAGATTTTATCGTACGCTATGCACCTTCTTCCGCTATAGCAGAGGAATTTTTGAAGTACTCGAAAATAACATTTTTAGAATCTTTAGAGATCTGAACCACCCTGCCCCTATCACACACCCAATGAACTCGGACTGTAGTTCAACTACACGTAACAGTCTTTCTGAATAGTGGAGCGATATTGATCTACGAGACGAAAGTGCATAGGAAAGGTAGGTTTCGACTACAGAAATAGGATTTCTTTCCTGCCAAGGATTCTTAGAAGAATAGTTTTTGGACAAATCTATAGTCCAACATAATGTTCATCTATGCTGTGAATGATTTTGATGTAAAGCCCTTAGATTTCTGAAAAATCACCCTTGGCATCTGGTGCAAATTGGCTTACATTAAAAAATCATGCCTCGCCCTTTCGTCTGAGGGGTAGGCCTACAATGCTCCTTGAAGATCATTCTGAATTGTCGTGCAGATAGGAAAACACCAAAATAGATTGTTTTCTTTATTTCAATACATGTAAAACATTTTACATCTGACGTCCTTGCAAGCTTTCTTGTGGTCACTTATAGCAAATGGCTCGCCTGGTTTGTTATTTTGTGATCGACCCTCTCATAGCGTGCGCCAGTCATATGCAAAACCTGTGCAAATATGCGAACGTGCACCTGGGGACGAGGTTCCATAAAAAACCGTTAAAATGGATCAATGACATTTTCAAATTCAGTCGGTCAAAATGTAAATTTTGTACTATTCACATTGATTTCGAATACGCCTACAATGTTTCTCTGTCTAATGCATTTCCCTTTAAACTAAAATCCCATTAAAATAAAATCGTTCTTTCCCATTTTTTCTCAAAATGGCGCTTGATATTGAGGACCAACTGACATGACGCCCCAATTGAATCAAAACGAACCCCGCGATCCATTTGCTTAACGAGGACCGCAATCTGTACTGCTTTCCACATTATTTGCAAGAAAGAAAGGCTATTCTTTTATGCTGGTGACCCAGATTTTATCGTACGCTATGCACCTTCTTCTGCTATAGCAGAGGAATTTTTGAAGTACTCGAAAATAACATTTTTAGAATCTTTAGAGATCTGAACCACCCTGCCCCTATCACACACCCAATGAACTCGGACTGTAGTTCAACTACACGTAACAGTCTTTCTGAATAGTGGAGCGATATTGATCTACGAGACGAAAGTGCATAGGAAAGGCAGGTTTCGCCTACAGAAATAGGATTTCTTTCCTTCCAAGGATTCTTAGAAGAATAGTTTTTCGACAAATCTATAGTCCAACATAATGTTCATCTATGCTGTGAATGATTTTGATGTAAAGCCCTTACATTTCTGAAAAATCACATTTTTGAAAAAGTTACCGTCCGCCATTCACCTACTCGGTTTTCTTGTACCGTACGCCATGCACCTAACCCTTGGCATCTGGTGCAAATTGGCTTACATTAAAAAATCATGCCTCGCCCTTTCGTCTGAGGGGTAGGCCTACAATGCTCCTTGAAGATCATTCTGAATTGTCGTGCAGATAGGAAAACACCAAAATAGATTGTTTTCTTTATTTCAATACATGTAAAACATTTTACATTTGACGACCTTGCAAGCTTTCTTGTGGTCACTTATAGCAAATGGCTCGCGTGGTTTGTTATTTTGTGATCGACCCTCTCATAGCGTGCTCCAGTCATATGCAAAACCTGTGCAAATATGCGAACGTGCCTGGGGACGAGGTTCCATAAAAAACCGTTAAAATGGATCAATGACATTTTCAAATTCAGTCGGTCAAGATGTAAATTTTGTACTATTCACATTGATTTCGAATACGCCTACAATGTTTCTCTGTCTAATGCATTTCCCTTTAAACTAAAATCCCATTAAAATAAAATCGTTCTTTCGCATTTTTTCTCAAAATGGCGCTTGATATTGAGGACCAACTGACATGACGCCCCAATTGAATCAAAACGAACCCCGCGATCCATTTGCCTTAACGAGGACCGCAATCTGTACTGCTTTCCACATTATTTGCAAGAAAGAAAGGCTATTCTTTTAATTAGGATTTTATGGGACACCCCTTTTAAAGACTCCAGCAGGTCATCTAGTTCAGCTTGCAATGAGATCTAATCAGATTGATATGATTTTGAAAGAAAATTACATGGTACTGACCGATTTGCAATTTGATGTGCATGGCGTACGGTTGTAAAGGTGCATTTGCAAAATCGACGTTTTTTCAACCTTTAGAAGGTGACTTTCCCACAGCTATAATATGGATAATGTAAATAAAGTACCTGGCTTCCATCATAGACAAGGATCCTGCTCTGGAACCCTTCTACTGTCATAGGTATGAGCAAAATGTTCTTCATATTTTGGCCTAACGCATGCATTTTGGAAATTTACACCAAAATTACGAAGTCGCCATAAGTGATCAGTCATTCATCAAAACCACAATACCTTATCTTTTATATAATATGTTTACTAAATTCGTAAAAGGGGTTGGGACAGAATTATTCTCATTTTTGTGGCCAACAAAAAAATTCGTCTGCTATAGCAGAAGTAGGTGCATAGCGTACGATAAAATCTGAGTCACCAGCGTGGCTACGAAGCGGAAACGAAAGATAAATTTCAAAGCTTAATATACACCGTAACTCTATCGGTCTTAAGTCATACGCTAAAAGACGCTCATGCAGCAGGCGGTATTTTTGGTAACAACCATCTCCTGAAATACATTACGTCATGGAAATGAAGTAGAATTTCGTATTTCGTACTTCGTCAGGTTTGCAAAAACTCGCTAATATTCTATACCACGGTGCCCCACAATCATCCCCACCCTGCCCTTGTTAAAACGAAACTAACAATTACACCCATAAACCTCTATTTTGTCATCTATAGGACCGATTTAATAGACGTTTGCTTTAACGAGCGAAAAATGTACAACTAACCCCTCCCCCAAAGCCCCGATTTCTAAGCTCTGTACAGCGCTTAATATCCATTCAAACGGGGCTTTTTGGTGGAAATTTAGGTGTACATTTTTCACTCGCTTATCTATTTTTGGTGGAACCAATGGTCAGCTCAGCAAACGTCTATTAAATCGGCCCATAGGTATGTATTCAAGCGATGGTTACTCCGTACAGGGGGCAGGGAGGTTCTAATGACAAAAAACTTCTCGCTTTGTCTTACCACAAGGAAACGAGATGGGTGGCCTCACAAAAGAAAATTAACACGGAACAAAAACTTGATACCGGACTTAATGTGTATGTTACATTGCAATAGAAACCTTTATACATGAATAATATATAAGTTTTACCAGAGTCTAGTTATTTGAATATACTCTACAGGGTGGGCCAGAAAAAGTGTCCCTGTCTTGGCCTCAATATCCAATGGGGACCAGGTCGGACCTGATTTTTCCTTGGGTATTGTACTTATAACAATGCCAGCAGAACAGGTCTGGTCATCCACCCAAAAATAACGTTAGTGATATATATTCTTATAAAAAAACACGAGAATCAAATTATAATTGATAATACTTCCCGGTTATGATAAAAGACATACCAAAAATTGAAAAAGAAAACAATCTAAAAATAAATGTGTTTGGTTTAGAAACCAGAAAACCCGGTTCAACTAACATCCTAGATTATTCATTACAACCGCTTTATCTTTCAAAGAATTTAGATGATGATGATGTTATTGACATTTTATACATGTACTATGATCAGCATTACATGTACATATTCCATTCCCAAAAGTACACCATTCATAAAGGTACTCCATTCATACAGTTATTCAGTCGGCAATTGACGTTCCGCACTGGCACGCTTTCATTGTGCAGTGAGTGTGACGATTTGATTGTGTGTTGGTATTTGAATGTGTGTGTTGTTGATATGAGTTATTGGTTCACGTGGGCCTATAGTCCCTTTAAGTGACCATTATATTGGGTCCAAATTGAGCTTTCGACGGATTTTTCGGCACCAAAACATTAGCGTATCTCAAGACAATGAGCTGGGATTTGTTAGTTTTTATGCCTAGAAGTGTCCCGGCTATTTATTATGGCGATTATTTCACGATTAATAAGCTTTTTTCGGTATTTTGTGGTTTTCTGGAGATTTCGTAATTAAGAAACGATTCTGGTTGGTTAAAACCCATGTGGGGGTCACACATTCAATCTCGGGCTCACGGGCGGACGAGCAATATACCTATATGATGGTTTGTGTAATTAGTGTGACCTCGATGTGGCGCCGAGGTTGAGACGCACATGTGGATTTATATTTAGAAGTGGATTTATATTTAGAAGTGGTTTGAGGTGAGTCTCTATCTTTAGCGGTGCAAGATGGGGTTGCTTTGTTTACGTTTTTCAGTCGGTTTGTTGGCCTGAATTGAATGCACATTGCGTAGGCTATGACAACTTCATTTGACTTGTGTCAGGTTGAGCACTTCGTGCTCTTGTATCGAAGGCAGTTTTGTGTGTTTGTGCGAACATTTTTATTTCTAACTCTTTCCACGTGAACCATTTACGCCGCCAGGCTTGTTTTTAAAGTTATAATATTATTCATGCATTGTAGTGTCGATCCTCGAGAGTGTTTAATGCAGTGGAGGTATTTAAAGGTGGATGATATTCGCTGTGGTTTACTTTTTTCCCAATTTGAGCAATATTTGTATAAGCAACGGGACTTTCGGAGTTGAAATATAGATTCTGAGATTGTTCGGTTTCCATATTTATATTAGGGTATTTTCAAGTATAAGGGAGTTGCGGGGATTTGATATTTTTGGATTTAATGTATTTCACAAGCCTACATTTCGCCTATTTTGGATTTATGTTTAAAATAGGGGTATTTTGGGGGTATTTTTATGTACTTTTTGCACCTAATCTTCCTCATCCATCCAGATCCCCGCAACTCCCTTATACTATGGTCATGTACGAAAAGACCATGAACCACCACAATTACACCCGTGCTGAAAAATGTGAAATACGTGTAATGCTAAAAAAAA
>NMRB01001291.1:11468-51394 GCA_002633025.1 Notospermus geniculatus
AAAATCGGGGGGGGGGGGATCTCAATTTGTTTACATTATGTCTCAACCCCCAGTGGCAGAAATCAGGATGAAGGGGTCTTACTGTCTCAATGCAGGGCCTGACCTGAACTTAGTTTGTGAAGTTTGTGGAAAATTGACTTTACGGTGACCGTAAGAGGACATGAAGATAAATGGTTCCGTTTACATTTTAAAGATGGCGACTCTGTTGTTCGCGGTGTCGGTGATGAATTTCAACAAGGTGATGTTACTTGCTGATGGAATGTCCAATTATGCAAGATTTCCGAGTAAAAAATTCTGAACCCCGCTACTTTAATGTCCATAGGTTGATGCATCTCTGACTGTGTTTGATCGGAATGTTGAGATGAGCGGACATTGCCGAAGTTTGACCGAATGTCAGTACTCCCTTTCCCGAACTACCCTGACAAACGAAAACTTCCGAAGATTGCCGAAAATTGACTTGAATTTGACCGGTAAGCGTAAAGTGAAATAGATCAGTTATCTCTCCTCGATACTAATGATGACGGAGAGTCCATAGAAGTCAACCATTATTTGATTTTTGTGTATCAGCTCATCGATATTTTCTGATTTACCGATAAATAATATTATTTTGACAAGCTCTTGATTGAATTCAAATCAAATTACTTGACACTGTATTCAACTCGATCAGAATCTACAGGGTGTCTCTTAGCTGTTAAGAATTCGTAACATTCCAGGAGCTATTGTGCGTCAACCAATGAACAATAGTTTAATATAATATCATGACTTCATTGTTCACATTACATTGTGTTATTTTGGACTTTTGGGACGTGCCACCCCACCAAATTGAATACTTTCGGTGACAGAAAAATTTCTAGAGGGGCATGTCACCAACAAATTACTTGTAAGACAAAGAAAGACTGGACATAAACAAAGAAAATGTAAATAAACAATGATTTTCGTGGCCCACGAAAATACCCGTGATACATTATCTTTAAGAGGACGCTACGAATGGTCAACGCTAAGTATGCTTTGCGATTAAGGTCCATGATTTTGTATAAACAAACCGGACGTTTTGAATAACTGGACATCACGTGATATTCCACACTACAGTCTTTACATTCGTTCATTGTTAATCATATCAAAAGGCCATCATAATCATGGCCATCGTACAAAACATTCCAACACAGCATCTTGCCTTTAGCTTACCATCTTGATATCGGCATAAAAAGCCACCCAAGACGCGTAGGCCTAGCTATTGTAGAAACACCAATGGTTGCTTAGCAACCCTCCAAGGGGCCAGCCCGCTATCGCCCGTCGCATTCTTTGTGGGTTGAAACTCTTAAAGGAGTTGACAACATGATTTCAACTCTGTCTCGTCCGTGGGAGAAGAATTGAAACATACACAGTCTAGGCCTACAGAAGATGGCGGCTACCTCTGGATTATGACTTTGTTGTATACAGTATGACGTCACTAAGATTTAAATGTACCACTTCCCGGGAAATTCTGACCCTTTCTTGATGACCCCTTTGCGCCTTTAAGAAGGGATGTTTTCGCTGTTGGAATATCTCGCTTCTGTGTCGATCTGAGCGAAGAAAAAGGCCAATGCAGCGTCTTCAAAAGACAGGTAGGCCTAGCGCCACGAATGTCACATCCATTGTAGAACAAATGGGTGATTATGCGCAGGAGAAGACCGGAAACCTGGGACGCTTCTACTTCAGATCTGTACAGCATTGCCTAGTGCATTTGTATTGTAAAATTCAAGTAAAAGAATTTAGTAGTCTTATGACCCGCTCTCAGGGAAGGTCACCAGCTGGCTTACGAAACGAACAACGACAAGTATGCAATGATTCGTAATGGTAAATCTTCTTTACTGAATGCAAAACCCTGGGAACCAATCAAATTGCTTGTTACTCAGTTACGTTTATTCTGATTGGCCGAAGAGAAGGCCAGGGTTAGGGGTGGCAATATAGAATTAAATCGAGAATATATGACCATGATTTTGCGTCCGACAGCCCTAGAGGGAAATCGCTCACTTCTGTTTCATAGCATTTCCAACAAATGTCGGGAAACAATGAGAAACGTGAACTCTGGATGCGAACCTACAGCGTCAGGGGTGAGAGTGTTGTTACTTGCACCGCACCACTCCAACCAACCGGAGTGTCGATCTCGGAGAGGAAGCGTCCTGCCCGACTCGACGGCGATCCTCCACAGACTGTCAAGAGTAATAAAAGATTTATAAGGTAATCATCGGCTTATTATGCTGAGCCCACAGGTAGGGGCCTCTCAGGGGGAGAAACCACTCTCGTTTAAATTGGAAGTAATCTTCTTGTCATGAGCCACTTAGTGGTCACGTGATTGGAGGAATTAAACGACATTCTTGTCATTTGAATAGTTCCCGCATTCAACGCTCTGTGGCGTTGCTTGGTCCAGTGGAAACATATGTTTAAACATATTTTTATTCCAGACATACAGGAATAGGGTTTGGACCAAAAGTTCCTACTGAACTTACAAACGTCCTTACCATATGCCAGTTACAAGCAATCTGAATAAAGATACATTGTTTTGCTATACATATTAGAACAAAAATGGACAGATGAACAGCGTGCAGCAGTGAAATGAGACATTCGCGAGTCAGCCACGAGTTGAGCAGTAATAGCTTGATAAGGTTTTAATAAAATAGCAATGTTACCATGATTACAGGAAAATTTAAATATGAAAGGTTGAGAGCCCAACTATTGGCGAAAACGTTTTGTATCACGGATGTATCTATGCACGGCAACAACAATCAAACGATTTTCCTCCAAAGTAAGGTTAATATTGCCGTGCAATAATACATCCAGTGAGAGGTCCTGTAACCACTGCAAGTCCTGCCTCAATAATCGACGTTGGCCATCATAACGAGAACACTCGAAGAAGAAAAAATGGAAGTTGAGACACGAGGCGAATGAGGGACCCACAGAACAGAACTACCGCCACTGGGAGGCGCTGTGAGCGGTTGGCTCTTTTTTCGACGTCTCGTCCGTGTTGCACTGCGTCAAGGTCTATAAAAGACCACTTTATGTCTGATCCAGCAGCGCCACAGTTAGAAACTGGCAGATTGTGGAACTAAACTGCTCTAGGGAATCAGCGCCACCATCGGCAACTGCAGGAATGAGAAAATGAACTGCACATCGTCCAAATCTCGCCGAAGGCCAGAACCTATCCCCTCAGCAATCACCGGGGCGATCACTCCGTATCGAATGGCCGTAATAGGTGCTCAAATGAATTGCAACGCGCTGCCCGGGACGTCGATTATATTTTGAAATTTAATAATCCCGAATGATTAGGACCAAATTGACGCCACTTAATCCAAATTCGGTTGTTAGGCAGCCGACGGTTGCTTGGCGACGAGAAACAAATCACAACGGCCCAGAACCGAAGATTGTGGGCAGGTCGGTGGGTTTTCTTTCAGATAACCAGTTGGTGGTTGTACGTGAAGCCACATGACAGACCGCCATGCAAGTGGACACACTCCAGGCATACGCCTGTATCTCGTACGCATGCGCATTGCGCGAGAAAAGACAACAACCTCGTCCTCGTGAATCTGTCCACAGAATGTTTAAGACCAATAGGGGTGCTGCATTTGACGTCAGCATCTTTGAAGGGCAAAGATTGGATTAACCATTCTAAAATGGGTGTCAGAAATCGATTCGGGAAGAAACGGCTCTTTTTGTAATCCCTAATTTGAATTTGAATTGATAAGCTTAGTTGGATATTGAACTGTGTCGGTCCAAACAAGTAACACGACATAAATTCTCTTCTCGCTGTACGAACGACGCAAATTTAGAATATTTTTCAGATAGTCCAGATCAAAGCCCCGTCTTCTCTACCGCCACCACATCATAACCCCTTTATCCCGCGTTAACATGGCCTTATTTCCCTCGGAGATCCTCTGGCCATTCGGGTCAAAATGTCACCACACCAAACAAGCCATCGGGCAGTCGACCTGATCCTGAAAATCCGTTATTATCAAACATTGTGTTATTCTTATCGCGAGGGGCGCGTCTCAACACCAAACTCGTGATTACTTTTGCCTCACGCTACCTTTTATGTAGGTTAGTTACTTCGAGATCTCACCGCTAGGGGTATAATGTACAACTCCTAGCGGTGAGATCGGAAACCAATCTGGCACAAAATGCAGCAGGTCAATTTATACACAGTTTGCGAAATTAGCTGCCGCCATTTTAATTTGTGCTTTTGCCATAGGTTGGGCTTTTTCAAAGGGATTTTGCACTGTCAGAGGCTTTCAAAGAAAGAAAGTTCATACAGTAAGCACTTAGAACTGCATAAAGACACCCTGGTGCAAAAAATCGAAACGTGGCCGCCGTTTATTTAAGCCATTGATCAAATCTTCCACGCTGTAGTAGTCCAGCAATGGCTCATCTTGTGGCAAGCAAGCCCGAGTTGTTTTTGCTGGCTTCATTGGTTGCCGTATGTCTGACACAGCGACCTCGTAAAAACATCGTCGTGCTGGGAAAGGCACCGCCCAACTGTGCGGAAAGGAAATTTCCACTAAAGCAACCTTTACACGACCGGGAATACGGCTTGTGTCTATAGGTTTAGCCAAACGAACGACAAACTTGCTGGTTGTGTTTTGGGGGAAACCAGGGGCGACTGGTGTGTTCGACGGGCAAACTACGTAACCAACGTCTGTCACATTGTTCGGGTCCACATCTGCCATCTTGCGAAAGAGAAAGCGAACGATCCAAAATATATGCCATTCACATAGGTCATTTTCACGTCTAAAACTGGTGACTCTTAGTTGGAATTCTGGCGCAGTTGGTGCAAAAACTTCATTGGTGTAGGGCAGACTTAAAAACAAACTTCAGTAATATTTGCTTGTCACCATAATGCTTAACAACGTATTGCTTCAACGAACACAGAAATATAGCCACCTTTTTCACGACTTGCGCATAACACTCCTTCTTTGGTGAAAGCCTATGATTTCACAGTCAAAACAGCAACAATACGTTCCTCAAAGTTTCTTTTTTCTTGTCAGAGCGTATTTCTCTGAACCTACTTTCGAAACAAACCGACACAACACCGACTGCAACAACACACTGAAGGGAAGAAAAAGAGGTGAGCACAGAAAACAGCCACTTCCTTCACGAATTTGTTCGCGCGTTAAACAAATTTTGTTATATTTTTTCTCCAATGATGTTCCTTCTAATCCCTATTTTTCATCTCTGGCTCATTTTGTCTAGGCCTTTACCTTTTTGGCAACCTCAAAATGTGCTTTGATTTGGCTTTGGTAAAGTTGGTAGAACTTTTATTATCATCACCGGCACCCCGTGCTACCAAATCCCCCAGCTCCCCGGGAAGTATTTCTTGGCACTGCAACTTCCCTAAACTCAACAGCACAGCATGGCATGATGAGCAATTGTGCAATTCTTTCCCCTCTAAGCCCTGGTTATGGTAATGTAAATAACCGCGCGATCGAAGAGTGAATCGGGCAAAACCGGTATGAAAATAATGGTCACTACGTGAACCAATGATTGCAATCCAGCAAAACAGTAGGCATAAACGCCGCAGGCAAGGTTAAAACCGAACAGGTGCTAACGCTTCGCCTCTTATTTTTCAGAACTTCGTCTAACATCAAATTCAGGTGCATGAAGTGGCCTTTGCTTCACGCAACGGCGGATCAGAACATCGATTCAACAAAGGAAATAGCCTGCGTCTGCCAGCTACGTCTTGCTATTTGTGTTGTGCCTACTGCGACCGGGCAAGGCAAAAACAGACTTAACATTACCAATTTTATCGCCGACCAGGCCCAGTGGACGTCAGGTATTCGCCGAACGAGCGGTTACGCAGTTTTACGATACAAAGATTTCACTGTAACCTTTTCTCGCAAATTGTATGTGACTGTTTATTTCCGTGCGAATCATGCATACTGGTTAACCACCATTGGTCAGCAGCGATTAGCCCAATTTCTGAACTCGAATTTGTTGAGACCATTTTGTCTTCGCAGGCCCATTTTCCAGTCTTCATTTTTTCTCCGCAAAATTCAAGGCCGTCTTTTTAGCTTTTCTTCCTACGCCTACGCGAGAATATTGCCATTTTTAAAAGCACCCCTCAACGCTGTCGTTTTTGCGCTGCGTAGTTTTTGCAAAAATTCAGCTTTCAGTGGCCACATCACAGTAAAAGTTGGTCCAACAGAGCAAACGTACCAGGTAAGCCGTGGTCTAAATTTTCGCTCTGATCAAGGCAAAGCAATTATTCGGGTTTTTAACAACCCACAACAAAAGGCAACGTTTCTTGCGCCAAATTTTACCCAACCTTGATGTGGCTCTGACTCTTTTCTTTGAATTTTGTTTTCGAAGTGGCTATTTATCAAGCCCGGCTCGCTGAACAGTACGCACAATTGGGCTTAAACGTCGAGCTGGCCGTATTTCCGGAACCAGGTGACAAATATTCAACTACTGTCTTCAGTGTGTTGATTGGCACATTGCAAAGATGTTGGGCTTACACCCCTGAGGTCGAGGGTTCGATTCCCGTGTGGTCGCGATGTTTTTTTTCATTTTTTTTCATTTTTTGTTTTCCTTTTCTTAGAAAATTATTTTGACTTTTCCAAATTTATACAAAGAACAACTGGTTAATTACTTTTTTCTTAGTGGTGACAATGATAAAATCGTCTACAGAATCGTTGCATCATCCTGGGCACACCCTGGTGTTCGGGGACTCGCCGGCAGATTCTGACCCACAAACCACAGCGGATTAATCTTCAGACTGACGAAAACCGAGAGTCTGAAGCCAGGCATGCGACCACAGTATCTAAGATTTGGGTCATCACGCAGAAACAAGGGTTGAAAAAAGGATAAATTGGCTTCGGAGACCCCCATGTTGCGAGCAATGAAACACCACCTACTTATACAAAATGGGGGGGGGGGTAATCTCAATTTGTCTACATTCTCAACCCCCAGTGGCAGAAATCAGGATGAAGGGGTCTTACTGTCTCAATGCAGGGCCTGACCTGAACCTAGTTTGTGAAGTTTGTGGAAAATTGACTTTACGGTGACCGTAAGAGGACATGAAGATAAATGGTTCCGTTTACATTTAAAAGATGGCGACTCTGTTGTTCGCAGTGTCGGTGATGAATTTCAACAAGGTGATGTTACTTGCTGATGGAATGTCCAATTATGCAAGATTTCCGAATAAAAAATTCTGAACCCCGCTACTTTAATGTCCATAGGTTGATGCATCTCTGACTGTGTTTGATCGGAGTCTTGAGATGAGCGGACATTGACGAAGTTTGACCAAATGTCAGAGTCCCCCTTTCCGGAGATTCCCGAACTACCCTGACAAACGAAAACTTCCGAAGATTGCCGAAAATTGACTTGAATTTGACCGGTAAGCGTGAAGTGAAATAGATCAGTTATCTCTCCTCGATATTAATGATGACGGACAGTCCATAGAAGTCAACCATTATTTGATTTTTGTGTATCAGTTCATCGATATTTTCTGATTTACCGATAGATAATATTATTTTGACAAGCTCTTGATTGAATTCAAATCAAATTACTTGACACTGAATTCAACTCGATCAGAATCTACAGGGTGTCTCTTAGCACGTTAAGAATTCCTAACATTCCAGGAGCTATTGTGTGTCAACCACTGAACATAATAATATATCATGACTTCATTGTTTACATTCAATGTTTGTAAACATTGATGTTTACATTGTGTTATTTTGGAGTTTTGGGACATGCCAACCCACCAATAATTGAATACATTGTACTTTCGGTGACAGAAAAATTTCTAGAGGGGCATGTCACCAACAAATTACTTGTAAGACAAAGAAAGACTGGACATAAACAAAGAAAATGTAAATAAACAATGATTTTCGTGGCCCGCGAAAATACCCGTGATACATTATCTTTAAGAGGATGCTACGAATGGGCAACGCTAAGTATGATTTGCGATTAAGGTCCATGATTTTGTATAAACAAACCGGACGTTTTGAATAACTGGACATCACATGAAATTCCACACTACAGTCTTTACATTCTTTCATTGTTAATCATATCAAAAGGCCATCATAATCATGGCCATCGTACAAAACATTCCAACACAGCATCTTGCCTTTAGCTTACCATCTTGATATTGGCTTAAAAAGCCACCCAAGACGCGTAGGCCTAGCTATTGTAGAAACACCAATGGTTGCTTAGCAACCCTCCAAGGGGCCGGCCCGCTATCGCCTGCCGTATTCTTTGTGGGTTGCAACTCTTAAAGGAGTCAACAACATATGATTTCAACTCTGCCGTCGGAGGAAGAACTGAAACATACACAAACTAGGCCTACATAAGATGGCGGCTACCTCAGGATTATGACTTTGTTGTAATAAGTATGACGTCACTAAGATTTAAATGGACCCCTTCCAGGGAAATTCTGACCCTTTCTTGATAACCCCTTTGCGCCTTTAAGAAGGGATGTTTTCGCTATTGGAATATCTCGCTTCTGTGTACATCTGAGCGAGAAAAAGGCCAATACAGCGTCTTCAAAGGACAGGTAGGCCTAGGACAGGTAGGCCTAGCGCCACGAACGTCGCATCAATGAGGAACCTGCACAACAAGCTCTGCCAATAGGGGGCCCTGCAGGCAAGTGGCCCTTGGTTGCAATGAGAAATCCTTTTGCCAAGTCAATAATTATTGAATATTTCATCCCTGAATTACTCTGCACGGGAAAACAGCACCAGAAATGTAATTTTATTGGTCTTTAATTCTATTTTGATGAGTTTTATGAAGAAAATCAACAAAATTCATTTTTTAACTGAAAATGCATTGCACATGACAATGACATCAAAGAAAGAAATAGCACTAAAATTGACACACAACGTGATAATATACAGGAAGTCAACTTCCAGATTTTGCAAATTTTCGACCCCAACCGGGGTCTTCTTCAGGCTGGCACTTAACAGTACAAGACTCTGTACTCTGCACATGACAATGACAATGACAATGACAATTCTTTATTCTCTCCAAGAAAAACCCTATTAAGGGTATTAGAGGTTACATGGGTGTATTTCTAACAGACGGCATCAAGCTCAGGATTTGTTTACATAATTTTGCAACATTACATAAACTTTTACGAGAACTGGCATTCATAAGACGATGGAATGTTTCAACATGAAAACACTGGGGCAAATTTTTGATGTTTGGAAATAATTGTGACACCCCCGCAGAACTTGTAGTCCGTTACATATCGTAAAATAATGAAGTTCATCATTTGTTCCAAAGGAGCCACATAAATGACAAGTGGTTTCATCGATTTCGCGTTCATACATTCTGGCATTTGTTATCGGGATATTAAAGTGACATGACCTTTTTGTACTGGTGCTGCCATCTGGATTTTTAGTCGTGCAGGTTCCTCATTGGACAACAAATGGGTGATTATGCGCAGGAGAAGACTGGGAGCCTAGGACGCTGGGCCATATGAATGAAGACGAGCAAATGCTTTTACTTCAGAATGTACAGCATTGCCCAGTCCGTTTGTATTGCAAAATTCAAGTAACAACATTTACTTGTCTTTATTCATATGGCCAGCTGTCAGGGAAGGTCACCAGCTGGGTTACAAAACGAGCAACGACGACAAGTGTGCAAGGATTCGTAATGGTACCTCTTCTTTCGGGAATACAGGTGCTAATGGCGAATGAAAAAACTTGGGAACCAATCAAATTACTTGTTACTCATTTACGATTATTCTGATTGGCTGAGGAGAAGGCCAGGTCTAGGGATGGCATTATATCATTAAATCGAGAATATATGACCATGATTTTGCGTCGGACAGCCCAAGAGGGAAACCGCTCACTTCCGTTTCACAGCATTTCCAACAAATGTCTGGAAACAATGAGAACGTGAAGTGTGGATGCGAACCTACAGCGTCAGGGGTGAGAGTGTCGTTACTTGCACCGCACCACTCCAGCGGGAGTGTCGATCTCGGAGAGGAAGCGTCCTGCCCGACTCGACGGCGATCCTCCACAGACTGTCAAGAGTAATAAAAGATTTATAAGGTAATCATCGGCTTATTATGCTGAGCCCACAGGTAGGGGCCTCTCAGGGGCAGAAATCACTCTCGTTTAAATTGGAAGTAATCTTCTTGTCAGAAGCCACTTAGTGGTCACGTGATTGGAGGAATAAAATGACATTCTTGTCATTTGAATAGTTCTAGCCTTCACCGCTGTGTGGCGTTGCTTGGTATTATGGAAGTTGAGGCACGAATGAGGGGCCTACAGAACTACCGCCACTAGGAGGCGCTGTGAGCGGTTGGACCGTTTTTCGACGTCGCGGTCCGTGTTGCGCTGCGTCAAGGACTATAAAAGCCCACTTTATGTCTGATCCAGCAGCGCCACAATTAGAAACAACCGGCAGATTGTGGAACTAAACTGCTCTAGGGAATCAGCGCCACCAACTGCAACTGCAGGAACGAGGAAATGAACTGCACATCGTCCAAATCTCGCCGAAGGCGAGAACCTATCCCCTCAGCAATCACCGGGGCGATTACTCCGTATCCAATGGCCGTAATAGGTGCTCAAATGAATTGCAACGCGCTGCCCGGGACGTCGATTACATTTTGAAATTTAATAATCCCGAATGATTAGGACCAAATTGACGACACTTAATCCAAATTCGGTTGTTAGGCAGCAGCCGACGGTTGCTTGGCGACGAGAAACAAATCACAACGGCCCAGAACCGAAGATTGTGGCCAGGTCGGTGGGTTTTCTTTCAGATAACCAGTTGGTGGTTGTACGTGAAGCCACATCACAGACCGACATGCATGTAGACACACTCCAGGCATACGCCTGTATCTCGTACGCATGCGCATGGCGCGAAAAAAGACAACAACCTCGTCCTCGTGGATCAGTCCACAGAATGTTTAAGACCAATAGGGGGTGCTGCATTTGACGTCAGCATCTTTGAAGGGCAAAGATTGGATTAATCATTCTAAAATGGGTGTCAGAAATCGATTCGGGAAGAAATGGAGCTTTTTGTAATCCCTAATTTGAATTTGAATTGATAAGCTTAGTCGGGTATTGAACTGTGTTGGTCCAAACGGGCAACACGACATTAATTCTCTTCTCGCTGTACGAACGACGCAAATTTAGAATATTTTTCAGATAGTCCAGATCAAAGCCCCGTCTTCTCTACTGCCACCACATCATAACCCCTTTATCCCGCGTTAACATGGCCTTATTTCCCTCGGAGACCCTCTGGCCATTCGGGTCAAAATGTCACCACACCAAACAAGCCATCGGGCAGTCGACCTGATCCTGAAAATCCGTTATTATCAAACATTGTGTTATTCTTAGCGCGAGGGGGCGTCTCAACACCAAACTCGTGATTACTTTTGCCTCACGCTACCTTTTATGTAGGTTAGTTACTTCGAGATCTCACCGCTGGGGGTATAATGTACGACCCCTAGCGGTGAGATCGGACACCAATCTGCCACAAAATGCAGCAGGTCAATTTATACAGTTTGCGAAATTAGCTGCCGCCATTTTAATTTGTGCTTTTGCCATTGGTTGGGCTTTTTCAATGGAATTTTGCACTGTCAGAGGCTTTCAAAGAAAGAAGGTTCATACAGTAAGCACTTAGAACTGCATAAAGATATTTTACCAAGCAAGCCAGCTAATAAAATATATTCGAAATATAATATTTGAAAAGTTCAGAAATTCGGCTAATTTCACAAAAAATGGCGCAAACTGTGTATTTGCAACGAAGGACCGGGTCACAGTCCGTCCTGATTGGCTCGCTCCATACTTCTGCTGAAACATGCAGATACAGTACATTCATAAACTCAAGCACAAGTACATTACCATCTTGTGATGTTCCCCAGCGGTAGAGTGAGGTCCCGGTCGGGGTCCCGGTCCATTAAGACCTGCTTCGAAGACGACCCGCCATCCGTCCTCTTCACCCTCAACATCTGGCGAAGTCCGTCGAGACAGCTCGAAAACATCGCTCCTATAATCCTCAGGCTTCCTGTACATAGGAGTATACGGTATACGAAAACGCCGGTTAACAAAGGCTTCCTGAGGATTCACGACAGTGAAGCCATTGTTAGCCGGCGTTTTCGCATACCGTGTACTTCTATGTACAGGAAGCCTCACGTACACAGCAGCTTTCAAAGTGCTACAGAAAAATCGGGAGACTCTCCGTGTACGGTACACATTCACACGTACTTTTTGATTCAGTCCGGACTCAACTGTCCGCGTCATGCAGACGCGCCTGTGTGGACTCCCCCCACCCAATGGTCTTCACTCTGTTGAGGCATTCACTTCATGATAACATTAAAAGTAGGAGCGAGAGTGTCTGTGCAGCAAAAGTTAGCCACAAGTCCTTTGTTAATAATATTCAAGGCCTTGTTTCTTTCTCCACACCATGCGATTTGAGCCTCACCCTTGTTTGCAACCAGTTGGGCAGAACAACGTTGCTGCAATGGCCTGTCAGCCGACGACAACATGTAGCTAGGATCCCTTCATTGTTAAAACCTACTCGAACAATACGGGAATCAGCGCAAAACGTTGTCGTAGACCGAATCATGGAATAGAAGTGAGCTTCCGCAACCGCCCATTCGACGACCAACATGGCCGATGTTTTGCAGTCACGTGACCGTTGCCACGTCAGTGAAGAACCTCTCAACAAGTCAAGGAAAGTATAATTTGCTAATCAACACACCTCCCCGATATTGAGATATCACAAACTCTATTCGGTGCAGCTACGGGATGCCAAACCAAGAGAGCCAATCAAATTCATTTTTTGTATTCATTTTAAGGTCAACTTCCTGGAAGTTGACTTCTTTCTTGATATTTACCACTTTGTGTGTCAATTTTTGTGCTTTCTTCTTTGCATTTTAAGGTCAAGGTTATTATTTCCTGTCGACTGGTGCCTTGTCCTACCGGTAATTCAATGGACAGGGTTTGGGCAGGCATTCCCGCGTTAAGGCTTCCTTTACATTGAAGTATACGGTATACGAAAACGCCGGTTAACAATGGCTTCACTGTGGTGAATCCTCGGAATGCCTTTGTTAACCGGTGTTTTCGTATGCCGTATACTTCTATGTAACGGAAGCCTTAGACAGGCGTCAAGTACAACGGGTTGATCGACCCAAGAAGGAGTAGTCTCAGACGGTCCCTTGTTCTGTGCAATCTATACAAACCGTGACGGATCGTGTGAGCCAGATTTCTACCATAGCCCAAAGCCATCGCACTAACACGACTGATCCGCCACACCAAGATTCTTGTGTTGGCTAAATTTGATTTTCTTTCCGTATGCATAGAAATTAAGCGCTGATGACGCTCTTGATACGCTACTGATAGACATCAAACAGCGGAACCCGGGTGGAAAAATCATGGCCGCCGTCAGGGAGCCGTCGGTTCCGCCGCTAGGCGACAGTGTTGTATCGAGAAGCTATAGGCAAATAGGAATTGATCGTCGGGAAATGTCCCGTAGTAAACCTTTGCTGCAACAATGACGTCGCGCCATATAAACACCAAATGAGCAACCTCCTACCTTTCCATTCCAACATTCAGCATCTCTTCAGCAAAGGACCCAGGATCCCAGCCTGCTGGAGACCACCTCAACCAGCTCGCTGAGGGCCCAGGATCCCAGCCTGCTGGAGACCACCTCAACCAGCTCGCTGAGGGCCCAGGATCCCAGCCTGCTGGAGACCACCTTAACCAGCTCGCTGAAGGCCCAGGATCCCAGCCTGCTGGAGACCACCTCAACCAGCTCGCTGAGGGCCCAGGATCCCAGCCTGCTGGAGACCACCTTAACCAGCTCGCTGAGGGCCCAGGATCCCAGCCTGCTGGAGACCACCTTAACCAGCTCGCTGAGGGACCAGGATCCCAGCCTGCTGGAGACCAACTTAACCAGCTCGCTGAGGGCCCAGGATCCCAGCCTGCTGGAGACCACCTCAACCAGCTCGCTGAGGGACCAGGATCCAGGCCTGCTGGAGGTCACCTAGTCCAGCTAGTGGAGGACCCAGAACCCCAGCCTGCTGGAGGTCACCTAGTCCAGATAGCTGAGGGCCCTGACCCCAGCCTGCTGGAACATCTTGTCCGAAGTGGCGGCTTGATCATGGAAAAGGAGAAACACTGTATCTATGTCATATACACCAGTGCTTTTATTCAAGACCAAGGAATGATCGTACACAAGTAAAATCAGCCGTACAAATAATACAAAACATGGCCTAGAACACATTGCCGCATATCCCGAAAATATTCCGGTGTAAAAGGAGAGAACGTCCCCTGAAACAAATGTCCTCTTGATCGATAGCAATGGCTAGGATGACCCCTAATCAGAATCGTACCTGTGGAATTGGTGTTCCCCAAAGCCTTTGCCTTGTAGGCCAAGAGTTTATCCCTCTGTCTCACAAAAACATGTATCTGCTTATTATCACATATATCGTACGAATGACGTAATCCAAGTTAAAGGGACACTAATCTAACCACACCTCCCAGAGCATGAACTGGAAGGTCTTACATGTATTACCAAATACAATTTAGATCTATGTACCATCGTGTCGAACGCTGGAACGCCACACGGCATGAAACAATTTGCTATTAGGAAGTGGCGCCACCTGAAGTTCGTCTTGCTTGTTCCAAAATGGCCAATTTCTACTGCGTGCATCGGCTTTAACCATCGACGAAAGATTCGGTGTGACTGTCATGACTGTACCAAACGATTTGTTTTGGTCGAGCCCACTAGAGGTACCAGCCTGCCAGTCCTAAACAAGGCCTGTTACCCAAGTACTTACAAACATTGCATAACAATGAAACTGTCAACGAACATGCCGCAGAAGGAAACAGGAGAAGCCATCTCTCTTTACTTTTGTCATGGAGTATTTCATGTCAATATCTTTGCTATATCGCTATCTTTATTACGTTAACACGGGCCGTGTGCACCAACGAAGATGATCTTGAACTCAGGTTGAGCCACAACTTTTCCATTGTCGCATCATGCCCTGGCAAACCTGAACAATTGTAACGCTGTGGCTCGACCTGAGTTCAAGATAATCTTCGTTGGCGCACATGGCCAAATGGGTACTTTCTATAACAGGGACGACACTATGCGAACATCACAGTCAGGACCACGATCACATCCACACACTCACAGCACTTTCACCTTCCGCATGCATCAATATCAATTCTCGTCACCACAATTCAATTGCCCAATAGTCCATCACGCCAGACACAGTCAGACACCTACACCATCAACCTCGTCCCAGCATCTCCGTCTCACCGGTATCACTGTCCAGAAGACGTGCTCCGGAATCCCGTGGGACGAGGTTTAATATGATCACACAACATACATTTGTATAGATCAACCATTGGTTTGGAGCAGGGAAATGACCTGCCGGCCAGGAACGCACAGAAACTGGCCAATCATTTCATTTTCCGCTTATTTTCCTCTGTTGCCACAATTATTGGCTAACAATGAAGAAAAATGTCAGAAATAGTCTGAAATTGAAGGCACAGTTCAAGCTTGAAGACGGAAGTCTGGGTTCAAGCTTGAAGATTGAAGTCCTGGTTCAAGATTAAAGATTGAAGTCCGGGTTCAAGATTAAAGATTGAAGTCCGGGTTCAAGCTTAAAGATTGAAGTCCGGGTTCAAGATTAAAGATTGAAGTCCGGTTTCAAGATTAAAGATTGAAGTCCGGGTTCAAGCTTGAAGACTGAAGTTCGGGTTCAAGCTTGAAGACTGAAGTCCGGGTTCAAGCTTGAAGACTGAAGTCCGGGTTCAAGCTTGAAGACTGAAGTTCGGGTTCAAGCTTGAAGACTGAAGTTCGGGTTCAAGCTTGAAGACTGAAGTTCGGGTTCAAGCTTGAAGACCGAAGTCTTGGGATCAAGCTTGAAGATTGAAGTCCAAGTTCAACTTCAAACATCGACGGTTTTCTGTAGTTTTTCGTTAGAAGCAGTTTTCCTTTCATAAGTTATCATTCTCATTCCGTTTGCTGTACAACATGCACCGCGACGAGACAAAAACTAGTTCAGTTCTCGTCAGAGTACAAGACATGGCGGAGACGAGGGTTCCGCTCACCGGAAGTGTTGTCGTGTTACCGCGTCTCAAGCTGAGGCTCACGATGGGTGGTCACGTGGCTTCTCAAGGTATAACATGGGCGTCGTCAATCCGTAACAACATGACACATTGTCACTGCAAGTTTCTTCGTTTTCCCCCTCAGAGAACTGCCTCGTGCAGAAGAGTAAGATGCGGGATTGGATAAACAAGGATGGAAAAAGATATCTAAGCCTCATGTATGTTTGCCTCGGGGGTGTCAAATCTCAAATCACAGATACATGTACGTACATCAAGCAAAGCTGAGCGGATTTCCAGAAAATTGTTGCAAAATCGTTCTCTTTTCTAAGCCTAAGGAAACGTTAACAAAAGAAATCAGAAGTACGTATTGCTTGTCTTCCAACGTTGTTTCATGCCGGTGTGATAGGAATCTAGGTCCCCGTGAAATTTAAGTCCGGTTGCATTGTTAAACGTGGGATTAGGATATATGGTTATAGAAACCATGACCATTCCGATATAACTTCACAATAGCAGGGTTATATCTAGGATTTCAGAAGGGCACGGTGCAAACTTTGTGAAAAGGGCACTTCAACCTAGAAAAGGGCACTTTTTATTCGCGACATTTCTACTAATGGAATTTGAGAGGCTTGTCAGTTAAAAATGTCTTTATAACTCCAGTCAACAGCCATTATAAGGCAGTTTCTAAGGTGATACGACCAAAAGGGACCATGGCAGAGGGGTCTGGGAGGTACTAAAACCTAAAAAAAATTTTTTTTTTAGGGGCAGAGCAGTGCCCTAGGGGGTTAAAAAAGGGCACAGCGGCGCCCCCTTTCGGTGGCACGGCGTACCGCCGCTCTAAAATGGCCTAGATATAACCCTGAATAGCAGACTATTATAATCGGACTTACATTCCGTGGACCACCACTCCTTTCACACCTGCAGGATTTATAGAAATTACTGACACCGAAATGAGCAAATATTCTGGAAATCCTCGCTCCATACAGAAGCACTCGCATGCACATCACACAAGCCACGACTGCACACAACTCAAAGAAAACACAACAATGCATTGTGTGTGCACACGCAACCACAACATCATTTGATTAAAACATTCCTTGACCCTTCCACTGCCATTGGCAGTAGGAGCAGTCAGCCGCGCTTATTGCCAAAAGACGGCGGCAAAGTTCTAGGGGACCAATACAATGTAAAATTCTCCTGATTGGTGCTCAATCAAGCATGAATGGGTCCGCTGGGCATTGAATTGGGCCGTAGTGACCCCTATTGGCCAACTGACTGACAGCTCCTATTTCACTGAGACGAGAATGAATACCTATGTGACAGGGTTTCAAGTGCCTTTATAGCATTTATAGCATTTTCTCAAATTTGATAAAATGTACCCCAGCAGGGAAAGGGTTAAGTGTCCTTCACACGGTAAGTGGTTGCCCCCTAGTGGACATTATAGGAACTACAGAGGCAACATTTGCCTGAAGTCCACTTCTACTGTGCCATCTATCGCCACGGACACATAATCAAATAGCTCTCCCGGTCAGAGCAGAAATGAACCATTTCTTGTACCAGGTACAACAATCACAAACCAACAATTGTCCATTAATATCTCTTAACCCGGAGGCAGCCAACTCTCGCCAAATCACGCGACAAACGAGACAAGATAATGTAAATCAAACATGACGATCGGAGCCAATTTTCATGTCAGACGAGATATCACAATAAGATAGATCAACAATCAAACCGAAGCAGACGACAGGAGACACCCCCGAGGCATCCGCGCGGGAAAAGCTGATCACATTAATACTAGAATCGACCTCGGCATTAGTAAGACAGCCGCCATTTTGATTACAACGTGTCTTTTTTTCGCTCACCTCGGCCGTACAAAGCCAGTGACACTGATTGAAGGCCATTCGCGATGGTTGAGGCGGAGTACACTGCTGGCGCATTGACACCAGATGCAGGGGCCTGTTTCATAAAGTGACTTTAAGCTAATGGTACCATTAACTCAATGCATTTTCCATTTGGTTGAAGGTACCATTAGCTTAAAGTCACTTTATGAACCCTGGCCTACTGGCGTAACATATCTATCGGTGTTTCTATGCCTGAATGTTCCCCCTGTTGAACCGTCCCAATACAAAGAAGGACGAAACACTGAAAAACGGGGAACATTGGCAGATATTACACCGGTCTTGAAACCAGCCAAATTTGGTGAACTTGGGATAGCCAAAGGCTGGTTTACAGAAAAACCGATACACGTGAGGAAACGGCCATTTTGGTTTCGTAGTCAAAACAGTACCAAGCTGAATGCAAAATCACCGACATGTACTGTACATATACATGTACATGTACATGATGTGTACTTAGTTGTACCATGGAGGAATTACTGATACTGTTAGTAGAATTCCTCCATGGTTGTTCCTGCAAGCCGTCGCAGAAAACACGATACTAACAATGTATTGTATGCTGATGTCACGCAAGTTTTTCACCACTAAAGTGTCGTAGGCCTATTCGCCGTATTTTATCCCGCGACAAAACTTTGTTGAACTTAGGCCGAAAAGGCCAGTTCTGGTGTCGACAGACCCAATGTTTTTGCGAGGATTCCGAATCTTACGCCGACATGAATAGACGCAAAGAAAATACGAATTAGCTTCGAAAAACGTTGAAAATACCCCAAACTACGACGTCATTTCCGGAGTAATCACGCACAAACTGAACTGCAGGTCATCGTTGGTCAAAAATAGCTGCAGAAATGACAGATGTGACGAAAAACGTACCAAAAATACGTACCAAAATCAGGTCACTTGGTTGGGCAGAATGACCTGGCTGACGTAATGAGTGTTTGATTAAATTCGGATGAGGTGTGGGCGTGAACACCTAACAAGACGATCCAACCCGCAGTTAGAGACGTGCAGTTGAGGTAACCAGGCTGTTCTTAGGACTAAAACCAACCTCGGGCCTGGACAGTCATCCCGCCTCTAATAACGTGTGTACCACACACACTCGTACCCTGATCGGACTCAGTTACCCAGTTCCCTAGCAACCGCTAGATGTCGCGGTAACTCTTGTGACTAGTGACATCTAACGGCCGCAACTAAAACCTAACGTTTTGGTCCCTGGCTTATGAATTTCTGCCCGTCGGGTCTTAGGAGCCATGCAGGGACTCGCAGTGCATCCAATATGCGACAATATCACAATTAGTTTACTAATAAAATAGGGAGCTATTTCATGTGATCACGACTAATATTCAGTGTACACTCATAAAAACGATTACATATACGTATAAAATCATTCCTTGGTCTGGTTCAACTCTGCATATAACGTTGGACAGCGACATCTGTCGGGAGACCACAGAAACATTTCGATGTCAACTGACTGAGGCAAAAATGACGTCATGACGTCTTTTGGTCGAATCGGTTGTGGCGCCACCTTGCGTCATGCTGGTTTCTCATTATATAACACCGTATTCTCGCGATCTTGATGGCGGTTTCAGTAAATCCTCTTTCCCATACAATTCTGCCAACACTCTATTTTAAGCGGCTTTTTGTTCCTTTCAAAATGTTTTGATCAAAATGGCATATTTACACGCAGGAATAGAGCTGCCTCCATGACGTCACGTGACTCCCTGGAGATGTCGCGGCCATCATGACTTTATTATAAACATCACCACGTTGAAGTTTGGTTCAACATGTTTAACATGTTACCTCATAATACAACTGCAGTTATTAACAAATATGTAAAATAAGGAGATATATTTATAATATTTATGTATAATATATATATGATATTTAAACGATATATCCGGCTCTACAAAAAGTGGTTTTATAGAACTGTACTGAGAAATTGTCAGAAATTTTATCATTTTTTATTTGCTGCGGCCTTCAAAAACACTGGTTTTGAATTTGTTAAAATCTTTCATACATGGGGACTTATTAATTATTCATGAACGAATGACGTCATCGCTGTCCTAAATATAACCTTGACAGTTCCATAAAACCACCTATTACTTATAGTTTCACCATCTAGTCGGCTGGGACTACATCATAACTTGGACTAGCCACATAGTTTTGCAATGGCTACGCAGAAATCACGTGACATTGTGCAGAAATGGCGGACGTATAAACTCAAGCAACTACTGGGGAGGTCTAGAAACGCCAAGAAATCCCCAACGATGCTGCTAATGGATAAACAGAAATGCACGATAAACGTAGCTAGTTACGTTCTTGGAACTTGACGAAAATCCAAACCTCTCTATGTATGACTGAACCACGTGATCAAAACATTACATGTAAATCATACCGGTATGTTAACATGATGAATGCATATATTGTGTTGTTCTTGATCTTTATATTTGCATCTAAGGCCGCTTGCCCCCCCCCCCATGAGGAATCCTCCCAAAATGTAAATAATCCCCTTCAAATCACATGGATCGTATATCTCGGTCTAAACATGAAGAACCTGGAAATTACCGCCACTAGGAGGCGCTGTGAGCGTTTGTACCTCTTTTTCGACGTCTCGTCCGTGTTGCACTGCGTCAAGGACGTCGTGACGTGACGTCATTGCGTTGCTTTGCTCTGTTTCTAACGTCTTCGGTCAATCGCTCGCAGCGCCGCCCTGTCGGGTAAAAAGTCAAGCGGGTTTATCATATAACCTTCTTCCCTTCCTATCGGGGACTAAAGATAATCAGGTCAAACTTTAGAATCACATCACTTCCTCTGACATGGACTCGTGGCTTCGTTTCGCAGACAATTCCAGTTCTTATACAAACCCAGTATGATATCCGGTTCCGGTATGAAAGACAGTTTAACTAGCAGCAAGCGTTTATGTCCTTTCGATGCCCAATGAGCATCATTTGGATGTGACACATAATATTCTTGGTGTGGATAAAAAAGCGACGACTAACCTCACGTACAGGGCGGACACACACGCACTTACATACACTAACATGCATTGAGGCGCCAACCTCAACAGTAATTTCATCCTCGTCCCCAGGGTATTTTACCTCTTATCCACAATTCAACCCTAGGGACGCGGTTGAGAGCGATCTCGTCAATATGATCGATCTATTTTTAACACCATTGGACGAGGTTGCCTTCAGTTGAGGTCGTAAGAATCACCATAGTCTTTGTGTACATCAATATATACACGTATCAAACTCATTCACGCACTGGCAAGTTTTAAACCCACCACAGGGTGCATAATTTTTCGCATACAGCTTTGATAGTTGAAGAAATTTGTCCACAGGTGGCAGTGAGACCGCTACGATAGTTTGTACTACATCCGCTAGGTGGACTGACGTCATCCGTCACGTCCTATGGAAGTCGCCTCTGAGAATTCGCAGAAAAACCTTCTTAAATTGCGCATTTGCGAACGCGTAACAAAACGGATTGATGGGACTGTTCAGGTAGCACAGCCAGTAAGAAACGTTGTAAAGGTTGATGTTAATACAGGTAGGGCACCAGCCCATGATGGGTGACAATATATGGTACGGTGTCCAACACAGAACAAAAGCTCCCAGAATAAACGTTATAGTCCTCAACGCCTTCCGCGCACGATTCTCCGATTTTGATTTTTGCTTCTCCTTTTTTTGCTTACTGCTGCGCTTCCTACTTCCGCCCATGTTTTTAGAAATATTTGACATTAAATTACTACCGAGTTTATTTGGATTATTTTTCGACCTATGACTTCCTCTTTTACTTCCTGTTGCATTAAGCGGCGTCAGCTCCTCATTCTGGGCAATTTTAGACACCGTTTTGCCGGAGGAGCTGACATCAACTGTTTCAACCTGAATGGTGGCCATGGAGATCCCGCCGCTGTTTTTAGGGTCCGAAAAACGGATACTTGTATTACGAGAATGATTTCCCGACTGCAACCCATCGTGGTCCTCTGTTAACAACCCACTGTGGTCATCCTCATCCTCGTCTTCTTCTCGGAAAGATTCGCGTTTTTTCCAGACTGGAGACGGCGGACAATCTCCACGAATGGTATTCCCGTTTGGTCGGTTTGGTAAAATATCCGTCAACATTTTCATATTTTCCGTCGACTGGAGTGATTTAATGCTTTCTTGATCAATGTAAGTGACACCGTGAATTCGATCAGGTGTTGTTGCTAAGTTCACGCTAGGCGTACTGCTGTCCTTGTCCGCTTTGGCAGCGTGCGATTTTGGCAAGTCTAGAGACAAATGTTGTTTTCGTCGTTCAAGCGTGGAAGAGTTGGAACCAGCAGACGGCGCCCGTGCACCGTCCCCGGCTTCCAGATGCGAAGACGAACGGTTGGAAGAAGCTCCCTCGTGGAGCGCTAAATCCTGGGGTTCACTCGAATGTGCGGACACCGTGTGATATCCCGAGTCATTTGGTGGCGTATTGGAGTTCGAACCCGGTATAGGGGCAACTTTTAAACTAGGGACATCCAGGCTGGACGCCTTCTTTCTCTCCTTATGTTTTTCCTTTTTCTCTTTTGGTGGCGGTTCCTCCGGGAAGTGTGATTGTTTTGGAGACTGACTCTCATGATCTGTATCAGAAGGAAACGCGGGGCTACTCGAGCGCTCATCATCCTTCCCAGCTTTACTAAAACTCGTCGTGCTTGTAGCCCTAGGCCTATCCTTCGCAGCAACCGCCAACCCAGTCTGGTTATTTTCCACAGCATTTTGTTCCCGTCCTGGACTCTGCGCCTTCGACATCCCGATCCCGATTTTTGACATTGTCTGCCCCGCCATGGAAACAAGGCTAGTCATTTTCTTCTGCTTCGCTTCCGATTTCCGTTGCAGATTTAGCGCCACTCGATAAATGCCGGTGTACAATCCGCACATTACAATTAATGTAATCCAGAAATATCCTACTATTAACAAAGTATTAAAAAGAGGATCACTTTGAAATTGCGTATAACAGTCGCCAGGGTCCACTGTCCGTTGGCCAGTGAAATATTGCCAACCTATAATTGTCGTAAAAAATATACCCGATGGTATAATCCACGTGAGCGCAACCATGTTTACCACTTTTCGTTCCGTCCGCCAATTCCGGTATTTAGCTGGGACCTTAACCGAACAGAACCGATCGACGGTAATGAAGAAGACAGTGTATTGTGACGTCAGGCAGACGGTGTAATCCAAGGAAAGCCACAAGTCACATATTATTTCCCCAATGGGCCACCTGCCCAACACCAGGTACATTGTGAAGAAATTCATTGAAAATAATCCTATAAGTAGATCCGAAACGGCTAAACTTGCAATGAAATAGTTGGTGGGCTGGCGTATCGTCCGGTCAAGTATGAAACTCAAAATGACCAAAATGTTTCCCAATATGGTGACTATACTTACTATTCCTGCTAGAACTGAGACCACAATCGTCACCCACATTTCGTACGGCATACGTGTCGCCGAGTCCGTCCCATTCGTTCCGTTATAACCACAAATAATGGAGTCGTTCAGAAGACATGGGAAATCCGTCGGTACTAAAAGACCGGTTCCGTTGAGGCCGAGTTCAGCCTCGGCTGTCGCCGGCTCGAATTGAAGCCTCTGGATCGCCTCCCGGTCACCGGGGTCAATACTCTCGATCAACGTGTAGTTCACGCGATCATTGCCAAACAACGTGATGTTGCCCAGTACCGTGAGATTTGGCTGCCTCGGCGCCATTTTTACGTTGCTTAGCGACCGATGTGTAGTTCTTTATTCTCCCGCTCGGGGCGCTTTAGGTGATGCATACGGAGTCTGGAAAGAGAAGAGGAGATGGCATTAAAGCAATTTTCAAATATTCTTGTCAACATTTACAAAAAAACTCTTCTTTTTGTACCTGGAGAAACGAAAACAGTGATTACAGCCTGCAACTTGTTCGGGAATGATACAACCCCAGTTCCACGTTGAACATGGACGTGACCTTGACCTGAATCCAGAAACGAGGTCAAGGTCAACGATCATCGAACATTTCCCTGGAACTTGACACCTCAGACGGTGTTCAGCTTGGTTCTTCGGAAACATTGTTTTTCGTCCCGTATGAGTTACGAGGCGGGGATCTTTTTCTGACCTGATAAATGTTGACGCCATTTTCTGAGGAGCAGCTGCTGCGATCTCCGGCAGCGTCGCTAAGGGAGCGGGAAGAAACGGCAGTACAGTGTATTTATACTTCATGAGAATCTGAACCGCGGTATACTGGTACATATCGTGTCATCAACGGTTAGAAGGGCCTGGAGTATCTTATGACCGGTGTAACAGTTTTCAGCGTTCCCCATCTGTGAGTGTTCCCTCTCGTATTGTCTGACGGAATAAGCTGCGATTGACAATAGGGGACACACAGAGAAACGTGTCGATATACATGTATCTACCAGCGTTTCCCAAGCAATAAGGGGACACACTGACACACAGAAACACTGACAGATATAACACTGGGTGCCACTTACTGGTTTATATCATGATCATAGATGGCGCTACAGTACCTCGGCACACAAGAACCGAAATGATATTGTCATGCCCGTCGCACAGGGTCAACTTCATCATACGATTATCTGGAAATTCAGATTTAGGGCCTACAGGGCTTAAATGTATAGACCAACGTGTTTGCCTTTATCGAGGATATTCAGAATATTTGATGAAAGGTTTGACCGTTTGTGGCGAGGATATGGTCCACGGACTGTACGTGTTGATGCCTTTACGAGACACCGAACGAATTAGCACCAAGTCCTCGCCCTGTCAGCGGTGTCGACAAGTTTCAAACCGAACCTACACTAACGGTTGAGTTGGAAAGTGTCATATTATCAACAACACCAAGAACATTAAAAATTCCCCTCTTCAATTTGCAAGGCGTTTGGCGTACGTAAGCCGAGCCAAGGTTTTAGAATAGAATGGCTTACAGCGACAATAGAACAGCTTAAAAGGTCAAAGAAGGAGAAAGCGAAGTGTTGGAGATAAAATCATTTTGTGAAGGTGCATCGTTAGCTGACGTCTCCAGGGAAACTAAGAGATAGAGAAATCAGGAAATGATATTTGTGTCATCTTTAGGTGTGACTTCTGGGATTGGGGGGGGGGGGGTACGGGTGTTCAACCAGGTGTGACAGAAACCAGCGTCCTCGGAATGCAAGTCCGCCAAACAACAGCCCGCTATTGTAAGGTTATACTGGCCCAGGAGTGGTCATGGTCTCTGTAGCCATAGATTCTAATCCCTCGTTGAACAACAACCGGACTTTGATTCCAGGGGGACTTTGATTCCTTTCACACCGGCATTAGCTGTGAGTTGGTCAGGCATATCTGATGGTTAGCGAGGCAAGACGGGGACGACGATGCCCGTCTACACGTCCCGATCCCTACATCAGATGACGGATCTCAAACCCATGGTCTAATCTGTATATTCAACCAAGCATACGGCATGAGAAATATCATGGCCAAGAAAATTACAACTGAAAATGGAAAATACAAAGAAATAAAAATATGTGGGCCATTACTTGGATGGGTATGAAAGGTCGACCAACCAACGCCTACAGCCCTTAGAGAGACGAAGCAATGCATCATGTGTTGTATCATATCACTGTATTGAGTCAGGAAAGATCAAAGTGTGACGGATTAGGGAGCTCACAGATATCCGCTCCTGCTTAACTTTAAGGTTAAACCTGTACTATGATACATGATATCGGGTATCCGAGCACGAGATATCCACTGTGGGTCAGACTACATATACTAAGACACGTAAAGTCATATTACTCGGATGTCACATGTACTGAGATATGACATACTGTAGATTCATATCTGATAGGTCAGTTCGTAATGTGAGGTACGAACGCCAACTGAAATGGTCAGGCCTACATCTGACATAGTCAGGATTTACTCGAGTCGAATGGCAGTCCTACCTGTCTGACGCCTACAAGACATCGCAGTCCTGGCTCTGGGGCTAATCGATTTGAACCTACGAGAAATCGGCCACAGAGGGGTAGAACTCGAGGTGACCTGAAATTATTGCGACGACAGTTGACGTAGAACATGCCCACTGCTGCCGTACACAGTTACGGCGACGCCTAGGTGAGCCGGAATGTATGTGAACGATCTTTCGTGCACTCAGACATCACGTTCTACTTTAGATGTTCAGCAAAACTTCGATCAGAGAGCAAATCAAGCTATCTGAGACTGTACCCAACGATGTTTTACCTGACACGCCTGTGTACTATGATGTCACGTTGGTGACGCAACGCAAAATCCGCTGCGGAGTAGGCTACACTAATAAACCCCCAAAACTCTCTTTCTAATGTACATGTATATAAAGTCCATTTCCAGAATATTTGCAAATTTTCGACCCCAACCGGGGTCTTCTTCAGGCTGGCACTTTTCCACTAGATTTCAGAAAAGACTCTTTTGGGGTCGAAAATTTGCAAATACAGTCGAACCTCTCTATTAAGGACACCTTCGGGACTGACAAATGCTGTCCTTAATTGAGAGGTGTCCTGATTACAGAGGTTGAAATGAATAGAAATGACCAGTTTGGGACTGAACATTGGTGTCCTGATTAGAGAGGTGTCCTCCTGGCAGAGGTGTCCGTTAAGGGAGGTTCCACTGTACATGTATTCTGGAAATGGACTTTATATACATTATTGTGTGTCGTTTTTTGTGCTCGCCTTCTCTTCAAAACTCTCTTTCTGTTAACATTGTAAAAGTGAATTGTTCATAAAAATACACAAAGCACTGGTCAAACTGAACTAAACCGTCACGATCCCGACTTACATGTTCATTGTCATTTCTCTTCCCCAACTTCCCCCAATTCTGTACAACTCAACCCATCCTCTCGCCTCCACGTCGCTCGGCTTACCACACGAGTCGTGGTCCACCCTCATTCCAATTCTTCATTGACCGTTTTCCACGTCACGTTCTACGTTCCAAATGGATCGCTTCTAGTAATTTCGATTTTGATATTCAAAGGTTTTACAATAAAATCATGTACCTGTCGCTGTGTCCGCTGGATGAATCCTATCAGTGGACTCCAGGTGTGTCAGTCCCGACTGATGAATACTAAGAAGGTCCAATTAGAGCGGGTTGGAATCTAGGCCGTTCTGATAAACCTGAGCGATAATAGACGGCGCTGCGAGCGGCATGAGCAGATGACGTCACTCACTGACTTATTCCCCCGGTATTTCTCCTAAATCATAATATAACTTTTTCGATATAAGGTGGATATGTTTTCCAAATCATGGTGTCCATGAGATTAGTGAGTTGGAAGTTTGGCTGAGGTTTGAAATAACGGTTAGGCCCGAGAATTGGGCCTATTGGTCAGTTTCGCGTCACCATCTTATGGGTAGTCTGTAACGGCGGCATACAGCAGTCTTTACTGTAAAACAGACGGATTAGTGAATACAATAGAAACAAAAGGTAAAAAGAAGATGCTTAAGTCTTGGCAATCCCATCTCGAATAAAGCAGGCATTAACTAATAGGTGGACAAAACACAGTCTCCGCTGCACTGTAACTGACAAAGGTCAATATCCATGTTATGAGACAGCAGAAGAAATAGACGTGGGGGATAAGACGGGGGGGGGGGGGTATAGCAACATCATCATGGCGGATACAATGAAAATGGAAAACTGATGTACAGTTCAGCTTTAAGGTTCTCCCGCCAGGGGATTTATATGGCAGAGTTCGTCTTTAAGATGTCGTGGTGTACGTTTTTCTGCTAGGGGCTTTCATTGTCACAGTTCAGCTTTAAGCTGTCGTGGTCTACTATAAATCGCTAGGGGCTTTGATTGATATAGGTCAGCTTTAAGTTGACATATTTGACACAATTCAGGTTTAAGATGTCGTGATTGCGTTCCACCGAAAGGACGTTTATTTTAGGATGTTTGATGAACATTCTATTGCTAGATACAGTTCAGCTTTAAGATGTCATGGTATTTTATTGCTAGGCGCTTTAACTGACACAGTTCAGCTTTAAAGCGTTCAACACTCAACAACTGTCACTTCCAAACATGGTATGTGGAGGGTTAATAAAAATATAAGTAAAGAACACATTTGCAATCCAATATTCTCACGGATGCGAACAGGTAAATGCCATATCACCATAGAAACGTGCATGGCTTTGTCAACAGAATATTTCTTACCACAAAAATGTGAGAAAGTGCGAAAGGTGATGGTTGATGGTTGATGGAGATGTTGATGGTTGATGATTGATGGTTGACGGTTGATGATTGACAGCACGAAGATGGTGAAGAAAAGTTGATTAATTATCATGGCTTAATTAAGTGCCTGCATGACAGCGTTGTTCTCTAACCTAGTTCCCGTATCCACCGTTAGAGGCCGCTCGACGGATGTTCGTCCGTTTTTTTTAATTTCCTTGTCTGAAGACGCTTTTTCGCGCGCTTGGCTTCCTATGGGCAACTCATTCGTACATACTATGGGTAGCTGTTTGTGTCACCGGTCTCAGCAACAGTCTTTAGGAAACAAACAATGGTGAATACTGAACTGCCCATTGAGAGCCGACTCACCCGACATTATTCTCACGTGGAGAGGCGCAATTTTGGCAGTTTTTTTGACGACATATGCCTACAGACTTCAAAGACAGACAGCAGCTCACCTGTCACAATATTCCATAAAGAAGAACCTCGGATTAATCCGTAGATACGTTCATTATACATGTTCTGCTAATTCCTTTTTGTTAATCCCTGTCAACTATGGATTCATTAAACGAGTTGAGAAATATCCTAAAATATCGAAGTCCCTGTTCCCTAATCAATCCGAGAAGTTTATAATCCAAATTGAAGTTCTATGTATCCAAAAACACGGGAGGAATTAGGATTTATTCACCGTATGAATACAAAATGTCGGAACTGCATCCGATTGACAGCCTTTCTGAGCCCCTTCCAGAGCCATCCTTTCAACAACATTACATAGCGTGTATATATTGTACGCCTACATAACAAACTTATCTCAAAAACATAAGAATATTGGCGAGACGCCCACTTTCTCTCTGATCTGCTACCACAAAAAGTTCCTCTGAACGACGGCATCATCGAAATATAAGACCGAGCGTCCTACTCGGTTGGATCCCTGGCAGTGTGACATTTCGTCATCGGTCATGAAAAATAAACATCTTTGTCGAGTTTAGCGAACGTTGTTTGATGCGCGTACTGTCGTTACTCTGTCTCCTACGCTTTCTGACTCATAACAAAGTCACGGCAAAATAGCAGACGATTTTACAACTGCGTCGTTTGTGAATATACGACAACATTTGGGGTGTTTTGGTCGAGGTACGCTGTGACGGAGGTACCTCAGCGTGGAGGTACATCAGTGTGGAGGTACCTCAGTGTGGAGGTGCTCGGGTTTGCAGATCCAACGCGAGGCGAAACCATTATCAACTCAGATCTTTTAAACAAACACATTCCGTCGTCTCCCGCTGTTGCAGTGTCAAATTTCGCACATTTCAACACCTTCCTTTACTGAAGCATGGCGTCAAATAACTTCAGTGTGAACTGAGCGGTAGTCCCAGAATAAGTGTCCCTAATACAATAGCTGAAGGGGGAGGAAGAGATATCCAGAACCTTTCTAATAATGATTTCGTACTCAACTGCGGTGACTAGACCGACCAATGTGCACGAAAATAAAGTGAGGCGCAGCTCCGGCAAGAATTTTTAAAGATTTTTCAATTCGAACTCACTGCATGAATAAGATTTTCAATTTGTTCTTCTAAACAAGCATATATCACCATGGCGTAAATAATTAAACATAATGCTTACTTTTCGCGTGCAAAACTCGCGTACACCCGAAAACTAATTAAATGATCCGTACAAAACAGACGGGAATTACAGACTGAAGCTAGACGACGAATGGAAATGCTGAGTTTGAAATGAAGAAATTAGCCTAAATTTCTAATATTATACATGTAGTTGCATGTAAGAAATGGGTATTGAGTCAGCCGACGGGGAGAGAGTAGAATTATAAAGTGAATTCAGTACAGGAGAACTGGCACTCTACCCCCTGATGTTGATACCCCCGGTGGCGCTGAAGTCACCCCTGCCGACAGTGGGGATTATAACTAGAGGGCAGCACACAGTAATCAGGTCCTATACAATGGATACCTTTTGTGTGGGGAATTGATCAGGACCGGAATGTTCCTTTCAATGGGGATCCCAGCTACGATAGAGGGCACCGAAACCAGGTCCTATATATAATGGACGCCTTTATAGTGTGGGAAATTGATCAGGACTGGGATATCAGTTTCAATTCAACAGTTTTAACCACTAGTGACACCTATTGAGGCAGTGAGTTAGGTTCCTCATTGTGCAGTAGAGGGCTCGACCCTTCGGTCCTATTGGGTGATTTCAAAGTTGGTGTTAACACGGTGTTTACAATGCATTAAAGCATTGTAAACACGGTGTTAACACCAACTTTGAAATCACCCATTGTAGAAAATACCGAGCCCCGAGCCCAAAAGGGGTCTCTCTCCAAGTTGGCTCTCAATGGGCAACTCAACTGCGAGCAATTGTTTGTGTCATTGGTCCCAGCGTAAGCCGTGAGGAACAAATAATGGTGAATTGCCCATTGTGAGCCAACTTCTGCGAGAAAACTCTCACGTGGAGAGGCGCCTTTAAAGACGCTTCTCCTGGTGCGAGTTTTCTGGCGAAGTCGCCTCTCTATGGGTAACGCAACAGCAACCATTGAAAACTATGGGCAGTCGTTTGTGTCATCGGTCAAGGCGTACACCGCTAATGGTGAATTGCCCATTGAGAGCCAACTCACACGAGAACACTCTTACGTGAAGGAACGCCTTCGCACTTTTGCAGACGACGGCCAACTCAACATGTATGTACTAGCAAACACATCACAAGAACAAGGCATGAATCATTCATTACAACCTTAACGTATCCTAAAAAAACCTTTAACAAAAGGTTTCTGATCGCCTTACGTGAAACACACCTTGAAAGATAAATTGATGAGTAGGTGAGTATAATATGACATGAATTAACACTTGAAACCAGACATTGTGCCTTTTTTGTTGCTTATGAATAGAATAATACAATTTGTCTAAGAATATTATGTAAAAACAAATGTGAAGGAGAGACCATGAAAAACATCTAAATTTAGACCATGAGTTCATCAAGAGTGTTACAGCGTTGTGCATAACGTGCAAGCGGCTCCAAGTTCGAATCTCAGTCGATCGACCGCATCTGTTCTATTTATTGCCCCCTAGTTTTACCGTTACCAGACTCTAAACTGGCTTGAAGGAGTCGTTTGTTGGCCTGAATTGTCCCTCTGGACACCTGGCAACAGCACAGAATAGGTGTGTTACTGTCCTGGTCGACTGCATGGTTGTTGCGTCGTTACAGCATAAAAATGATATCCGTGTCCGCTCCCGCCGCTACAAGGCCATCCATCCACATTCATTTGTACAAACCCCTTAATGTACACGAGCCATGCTATCTTGGTTAATTCCCTTATTAACCCCGACAGGAGCATCCCTTAACAGGACCTGAAGGTTATTAGCCAGCCACAAGGACCTAATCACTCGACACAATATCGTCATCTGTGTTGTAGAAATGGAAAGGGCAACGCACACACGATGTGGCCGCAAATACCCAGATTTAAATAGTCTGATTACGGCCTCTGATTGGATGATGAGGTCACGGGAGATTCTGAAAGGGAAATACATCAGACAGATCTAATGTCCGTGCGACTAATTANAGCTCTTTTTGTATTGCCTGATGTAACGCCGCAGTTGATTGGCTAGCTATTTTGGGGATGTGAGGTAAGTAAGCTTTTTCTTAGCATTGAGGAGAATCTTCTGTGGCTTCATAACCTGGCAGCTTTCTGCCAAGTATGGCCGCCCAATACCGGTCCCTTATTCCGTCAGCTATGTTGGGACCGGGAACCAGTCTACACCAATCTCGCGATTCTGCGATCTCGAGCAAAGTCCTCTCAAATCTCGCATATACCGAGATCTCGACCAAAGGCCTCTCAATGCCGAGATCTCGAGCAGAGTCCTCTCCAAATATCGCATATGCCGAGATTTCGAGCTGAGTCCTCTCTCTCAGTTGCCCACCATCATCCACTCCTGCCAATCCATATTCAAGTATTTGTAATAGGATCTTAATTTCACGTAAAAAGAAGTCGTTATACATATAATTGACGATATTATCATGATTATATGCCCATTCAAGGAAGCCGTCCAGCCGTGGCCTTGGTTCGCGTGACCGTGCCGTGAATGGCAGTCAGTCTACAAGAAAACGACCTCAGTGACCTGCTGGGGATTCTACAGTGACTGTCTTGGAATTCACTCCACTCCAACACCGTCAGAAGGAAGTCATTCGTGAGAATGCAAAGCACCAGACGGCGCTTTGAGAGAGTTTCCCGTCGGATAGGACGGGGATTGGCCTCTGGATGCCTGTGACCTCCTGAAAGGATGTATTTGCTGCATCAGGCTGACCGTCTCTTCTGGACAAAACGGTTGAAGCCGAAAAGGTCTACAGGATGTCAGATGACAGTTAGTTTCAGTCACCGCGTCAGTCACCGGCAGATTTCCCCTGATACACACGCCACAGTTGATACTCTGTACGGTGGACTCCGTGATTCAAGATCTCGGCGAGAAACGGGAACAAAAGAAGGTCGGAAACCTTAGAACGATTGACGGTTGGCAGTCTCTTAATCTCATTCTGACAGTTCAATCTCGAGGTGAAGGTCACGAATGTCTCTTTCTTGGTTTCTATGCCATCTCTATCTACAGGGCTGGTGACCAGTCTCAAATTTCGAGATAGTCCACGTTCATTCATGTCATTCATGACCCCGGTGTAACGCCGTCCTAACAGCGGAGAAAATCCAAGAAATGGAAGTGCTCAACACAAAGCCCAGCACGTTATAAAATAGTTTTACAGCTGCCCTATCATTCCAATTACTGTATCATCCAACAGACCCACCTCTAAGGCCGATTAGGATGTGAACGACACCTTTTTGTCATAAACCCGCCATCATCGCCCCCCCCCTCAGCCATGTCATACGACACGCTCTTAGAAAACCTTCCAGTGCATAAGACAAAATCCCCTCATTCATTTCCTGTTGCCGTTTTTGAGAACTTTGATTGAATATCGCAAAAGATAACGCACTGACGTCACCTTCGATGTAAATTAGCAAGGGGAAATCTTGGATACACGGAGATCTGCGCATGCGCATCCTCCATTCATGGCGCATGACGTCATTTCCGTCGTCGTTTCTAGGCCCCCTTTCATTGGCGTCAATCGAGCCACCAGCGTGCATTACATGCACGTGCCGCAGTGCAGTGCATGTGTCGTGCAAGATATGTACAGCACATCGAATGCATAAAGGCCCGTTTCCACTACAGAGGATTTCGCAGCGGCTTGCGGCGAGCGGAGCGGTTTTCACAGGCTTTACAGTGAACTTTGGCTTGATGTCTCCGCTTGGAGCGTTAAAATGACAGAGACTCTGCTTGGAGCGTGTAAAACAACGATCTCCCCACGGAACGTGGGTGTGATCGCGTAAGCTAAAAACGACGAACGAAACCGTGTGAAACGGTTCTGTCAATAATGACAGCGTCATTGACAACCNAATATGGTGACTATACTTACTATTCCTGCTAGAACTGAGACCACAATCGTCACCCACATTTCGTACGGCATACGTGTCGCCGAGTCCGTCCCGTTCGTTCCGTTATAACCACAAATAATGGAGTCGTTCAGAAGACATGGGAAATCCGTCGGTACTAAAAGACCAGTTCCGTTGAGGCCGAGTTCAGCCTCGGCTGTCGCCGGCTCGAATTGAAGCCTCTGGATCGCCTCCCGGTCACCGGGGTCAATACTCTCGATCAACGTGTAGTTCACGCGATCATTACCAAACAACGTGATGTTGCCCAGTACCGTGAGATTTGGCTGCCTCGGCGCCATTTTTACGTTGCTTAGCGACCGATGTGTAGTTCTTTATTCTCCCGCTCGGGGCGCTTTAGTCGATGCATACGGAGTCTGGAAAGAGAAGAGGAGATGGCATTAAAGCAATTTTCAAATATTCTTGTCAACATTTACAAAGAACACCGTTTTTGTACCTGGAGAAAAGAAAACAGTGACTACAGCCTGCAACTTGTTCGGGAATGATACAACCCCAATCCACGTTGAACATGGACGTGACCTTGACCTGAATCCAGAAACGAGGTCAAGGTCAACGATCATCGAACATTTCCCTGGAACTTGACACCTCAGACGGTGTTCAGCTTGGTTCTTCGGAAACATTGTTTTTCGTACCGTATGAGTTACGAGGCGGGGATCTTTTTCTGACCTGGTAAGTGTTGACGCCATTTTCTGAGGAGCAGCTGCTGCGATCTCCGGCAGCGTCGCTAAGGGAGCGGAAAGAAACGGCAGTATTTATATTTCCAAGAGTATCTGAACCGCGGTATACTGGTATATATCGTGTCATCAACGGTTAGAAGGGCCTGGAGTATCTTATGACCGGTGTAACAGTTTTCAGCGTTCCCCATCTGTGAGCGTTCCCTCTGTCTGACGGAATAAGCTGCGATTGACATTAGCGGACACACAGAGACCGCATGATTATATCTACCAGCGTTTCCCAAGCAATAAGGGGACACACTGACACACAGAAACACTGGCAGATATAACACCGGGTGCCACTTACTGGTTTGTCATTAGATTATAGGTGGTGCTACCGTACCTCGTAACACAAGAACCAAAATGATATTGTCATGCCCGTCGTAGGGTCAACTTCATCATATGATTTTCTGGAAATTCAGATTTAGGGGCTTAAATTGTATAGACCAACATGTTTGCCTTTATCAGGATATTCAGAATATGATGAAAGGTTTGACCGTGTGTGGCGAGGATGGTCCACGGACTGTTGATGCCTTTACGAGACACCCAACGAATTAGCAGCAAGTCCTCGCCCTGTCAGCGGTGTCGACAAGTTTCAAACCGAACCTACACTAACGGTTGAGTTGGAAAGTGTCATATTATCAACAACACCAACAACATTAAAAATTCCCCTCTTCAATTTGCAAGGCGTTTGGCGTACGTAAGCCGAGCCAAGGTTTTAGAATAGAATGGCTTACAGCGACAATAGAACAGCTTAAAAGGTCAAAGAAGGAGAAAGCGACGTGTTGGAGATAAAATCATTTTGTAAAGGTGCATCGTTAGCTGAAGTCTCCAGGGAAACTAAGAGATAGAGAAATCAGGAAATGATATTTGTGTCATCTTTAGGTGCGACTTCTGGGATTGGGCGGGGAATTTTTAANGGGGGTACGGGTGTTCAACCAGGTGTGACAGAAACCAGCGTCCTCGGAATGCAAGTCCGCCAAACAACAGCCCGCTATTGTAAGGTTATACATGTATTCGTATTGTCATGGTCTCTATAGCTATAATGTAATCCCTCGCTGAAGAATAAGACCGGACTTTGATTCCAGGGGGACTTTGATTCCTTTCACACCGGCATTAGCTGTGAGTTGGTCAGGCATATCTGATGGTTAGCGAGGCAAGACGGGGACGACAAGTCGTTGCCGCCCGTCTACACGTCCCGATCCCTACATCAGAAGACGGATCTCAAACTCATGGTCTAATCTGTATATTCAACCAAGCATACGACATGAGAAATATCATGGCCAAGAAAATTACAACTGAAAATGGAAAATACAAAGAAATAAAAATATGTGGGCCATTACTTGGATGGGTATGAAAGGTCGACCAACCAACGCCTACAGCCCTTAGAGAGACGAACCAATGCATCATGTGTTGTATCATATCACTGTATTGAGTCAGGAAAGATCAAAGTGTGACGGATTAGGGAGCTCACAGATATCCGCTCCTGCTTAACTTTAAGGTTAAACCTGTACTATGATACATGATATCGGGTATCCGAGCACGAGATATCCACTGTGGGTCAGACTACATATACTAAGACACGTAAAGTCATATTACTCGGATGTCACATGTACTGAGATATGACATACTGTAGATTCATATCTGATAGGTCAGTTCGTAATGTGAGGTACGAATGCCAACTGAAATGGTCAGGCCTACAACTGACATAGTCAGGATTTACTCGAGTCGAATGGCAGTCCTACCTGTCTGACGCCTACAAGACATCGCAGTCCTGGCTCTGGGGCTAATCGATTTGAACCTACGAGAAATCGGCCACAGAGGGGTAGAACTTGAGGCGACCTGAAATCATTGCGACGACAGTTGACGTAGAACATGCCCACTGCTCCCGTACACAGTTACGGCGACGCCTAGGTGAGCCGGAATGTATGTGAACGATCTTTCGTGCACTCAGACGTCACATTCTACTTTAGGGGCCGTATGCACCAACGAAGATTATCTTGAACTCAGATTGAGCCACAACTTTTCCATTGTCACGTCATGCCCTGGCAAACCTGAACAATTGAAAAGCTGTGGCTCAACCTGAGTTCAAGATAATTTTCGTTGGTGCATACGGCCCTAGATGTTCAGCAAAACTTCGATCAGGAAGCAAATCAAGTTATCTGAGTCTGTACCAAACGATGTTTTACCTGACACGCCTGTGATGATGTTGGTGACGCAACGCAAAATCCGCTGCGGAGTAGGCTATACTAACCCCCAAAACTCTCTTTCTGTTAACATTGTAAAAGTGAGTTCATAAAAATACACAAAGCACTGGTCAAACTGAACTAAACCGTCACGATCCCGACTTACATGTTTATTATCATTTCTCGTCCCCAACTTCCCCCAATTCTGTACAACTCAACCCATCCTCTCGCCTCCACGTCGCTCGGCCTACCACACGAGTCGTGGTCCACCCTCATTCTAATTCTTCATTGACCGTTTTCCACGTCACGTTCTACGTTCCAAATGAATCGCTTCTAGTAATTTCGATTTTGATATTCAAAGGTTTTACAATAAAATCATGTACCTGTCGCTGTGTCCGCTGGATGAATCATATCAGTGGACTCCAGGTGTGTCAGTCCCGACTGATGAATATTGAGAAGGTCCAATTAGAGCGGGTTGGAATCTAGGCTGCTCTGATGAACCTGAGCGATAATAGACGGCGCTGCGAGCGGCAAGAGCAGATGACGTCACTCACTGACTTATTCCTCCGGTGATATTTCTCCTAAATCATAACTTTTTCGATATTAGGCGGACGTATTTTCCAAATCACATTGAAAACTTTTCTTCATCAAAATGACGAACTTATTCGTTTTCCGTCACCAAACTGAGTATAAATATTCGTCAAAATGACAAGTCCAGGCTCGTCATTTGGACGAACTCTTGACAAACATAAACAAGGGTTCATCAAATTTAATGACGAACGTGGACTTGAACGTGAACCTAAGTTCGTCATTTTGATGAAGAAATGTTTTTCAGTGATGGTGTCCATGAGATTAGTGAGTTGGAGATTTGGCTGAGGTTTGGGACGATAGGACGGTTGGGCCCTAGAGTTGGGCCTGATCAGTTTCGCGTCACCGTCTTAGGCGTAGTCTGTAACGGCGGCATACAGCAGTCTTTACTGTAAAACAGACGGATTAGTGAATACAATAGAAACAAAAGGTAAAAAGAAGACGCTTAAGTCCCAATCCCATCTCGAATAAAGCAGGCATTAACTAATAGGTGGACAAAACACAGTCTCTGCTGCACTGTAATTGATAAAGGTCAATATCCATGTTATGAGACAGCAGAAGAAATAGACGTGGGGGGATAAGACGGGGGGGGGGGGATACCCGCCAGGGGATTTATATGGCAGAGTTCGTCTTTAAGATGTCGTGGTGTACGTTTTTCTGCTGGGGGCTTTCATTGTTACAGTTCAGCTTTAAGCTGTCGTGGTGTACTATAAATCGCTAGGGGCTTTGATTGATATAGGTCAGCTTTAAGTTGACATATTTGACACAATTCAGGTTTAAGATGTCGTGATTGCGTTCCACCGAAAGGACGTTTATTTTAGGATCTTTGATGAACATTCTATTGCTAGGGGCCTCCACCGACACAGTTGAGCTTTAAGATGTCATGGTATTTTATTGCTAGGCGCTTTAATTGATACAGTTCAGCTTTAAGCGTTCAACACTCAACAACTGTCACTTCCAAACATGGTATGTGGAGGGTTAATAAAAATATAAGTAAAGAACACATTTGCAATCCAATATTCTCACGGATGCGAACAGGTAAATGCCATATCACCATAGAAACGTGCATGGCTTTGTCAACAGAATATTTCTTACCACAAAAGTGTGAGAAAGTGCGAAAGGTGATGGTTGATGGAGATGTTGATGGTTGACGATTGATGGTTGACGATTGACAGCACGAAGATGCTGAAGAAAATTTGAGTAATTATCATGGCTTAATTACATGTAACTGCCTGCATGACAGCGTTGTTCTTTAACCTAGTTCCCGTATCCACCGTTAGAGGCCGCTGGACGGATGTTCGTCCGTTTTTTTAATCTCCTTGTCTGAAGGCGCTTTTTCGCGCGCTTGGCTTTCTATGGGCAACTCATTGGTAGATATTATGGGTAGTTGTTTGTGCCACCGGTCTCAGCAACAGTCTTAAAGGAAACCAACAATGAACTGCCCATTGAGAGCCGACTCACCCGACATTATTCTCACGTGGAGAGGCGCATTTTAGGCAGTTTTTTAATTACCTAGGCCTACAGACTTCAAAGACAGACAGCAGCTCACCTGTCACAATATTCCTTTAAGAAGAACCTCGGATTAATCCGTAGATACGCTCATTAAACATGTTCTGCTAATTCCTTTTTGTTAATCCTTTCAACTATAGATTCATTAAACGAGTTGAAAAATATTCCAAAATATCGAAGTCCCTGTTCCCTAACCAATCCAAGAAGTTCATAATCCAAATTGAAGTTCTATGTATCCAAAAACACGGGAGGAATTAGGATTTATTCACCGTATGAATACAAAATGTCGGAACTGCATCCGATTGACAGCCTTTCTGAGCCCCTTCCAGAGCCATCCTTTCAACAACATTACATAGCGTGTATATATTGTACGCCTACATCACAAACTTATCTCAAAAACATAAGAATATTGGCGAGACGCCCACTTTCTCTCTGATCTGCTACCACAAAAAGTTCCTCTGAACGACGGCATCATCGAAATATAAGACCGAGCGTCCTACTCGGTTGGATCCCTGGCAGTGTGACATTTCGTCATCGGTCATGAAAAATAAACATCTTTGTCGAGTTTAGCGAACGTTGTTTGATGCGCGTACTGTCGTTACTCTGTCTCCTACGCTTTCTGACTCATAACAAAGTCACGGCAAAATAGCAGACGATTTTACAACTGCGTCGTTTGTGAATATACGACAACATTTGGGGTGTTTTGGTCGAGGTACGCTGTGACGGAGGTACCTCAGCGTGGAGGTACATCAGTGTGGAGGTACCTCAGTGTGGAGGTGCTCGGGTTTGCAGATCCAACGCGAGGTGAAACCATTATCAACTCAGATCTTTTAAACAAACACATTCCGTCGTCTCCCGCTGTTGCAGTGTCAAATTTCGCACATTTCAACACCTCCCTTCACTGAGGCATGGCGTAAACTTCAATGTGAACTGAGCGGTAGTCCCAGAATAAGTGTCCCTAATACAATAGCTGAAGGGGGCGGAAGAGATATCCAGAACCTTTCTAATAATGATTTCGTACTCAACTGCGGTGACTAGACCGACCAATGTGCACGCCAAAAAAAGTGAGGCGCATCTCTGGCAAGAATTTTTAAAGATTTTTCAATTCTAACTCACTGCATGAATAAGATTTTCAATTTGTTCTTCTAAACACGCATATATCACCATGGCGTAAATAATTAAACATAATGCTTACTTTTCGCGTGCAAAACTCGCGTACACCCGAAAACTAATTAAATGATCCGTACAAAACAGACGGGAATTACAGACTGAAGCTAGACGACGAATGGAAATGCTGAGTTTGAAATGAAGAAATTAGCCTAAATTTCTAAT
>NMRB01001291.1:51459-94891 GCA_002633025.1 Notospermus geniculatus
CCCGTGTGGCGCTGAAGTCACCCCTATCGACAATGAGGATCATAACTGTGATAGAGGGCAGCACACAGTAATCAGGTCCTATACAATGGATGCCTTTTGTGTGGGAAATTGATCAGGACCTGAATGCTCCTTTTAATTCAATAGATTTAACCACTAGTGACACCTATTGAGGCAGTGAGTTAGGTTCCTCATTGTGCAGTAGAGGGCTCGACCCTTCGGTCCTATTGTAGAAAATACCGAGCACCGAGCCCAAAAGGGGTCTCTCTCCACGTGAGAGTTTTCTCGCGCAAGTTGGCTCTCTATGGGCAACTCAACTGCGAGCAGTTGTTTGTGTCGTTGGTCTCAGCGTAAGCCGTGAATTGCCCATTGTGAGCCAACTTCTGCGAGAAAACTCTCACGTGGAGAGGCGCCTTTAAAGACGCTTCTCCTGGTGCGAGTTTTCTGGCGAAGTCGCCTCTCTATGGGTAACGCAACAGCAACCATTGAAAACTATGGGCAGTCGTTTGTGTCATCGGTCAAGGCGTACACCGCCAATGGTGAATTGCCCATTGAGAGCCAACTCACACGAGAAAGCTCTTACGTGAAGGAACGCCTTCGCACCTTGGCAGACGACGACCAAATCGACAATGTATGTACGAGCAAACACATCACAAGAACAAGGCATGAATGATTCATTACAACCACCTTAACTTATCCTAAAAAAACCCTTTAACAAAAGGTTTCTGATCGCCTTACGTGAAACACACCTTGAAAGATAAATTGATGAGTAGGTGAGTATAATATAACATGAATTAACACTTGAAACCAGACATTGTGCCTTTTTTGTTGCTGTTATGAATAGAATAATACAATTTGTCTAAGAATATTATGTAAAAACAAATGTGAAGGAAAGACCATGAAAGACATCTAAATTTAGAACAGACCATCAAGAGTGGTACAGCGTTGTGCATTATGTGCAAGAGGCTTCAAGTTCGAATCTCAGTCGATCGACCCCTATCAGACTTTAAACTGGCTTGAAGGAGTCGTTTGTTGGCCTGAATTGTCCCTCTAGGCACCTGGCAACAGCAGAATAGATGTGTTACTGTCCTAGTCGACTGCATGGTTGTTGCGTCGTTATAGCATAAAAATGATATCCGTGTCCGCTCCCGCCGCTACAAGGCCATCCATCCACATTCATTTGTACAAACCCCTTAATGTACACGAGCCATGCTATCTTGGTTAATTCCCTTATTAACCCCGACAGGAGCATCCCTTAACAGGACCTGAAGGTTATTAGCCAGCCACAAGGACCTAATCACTCGACACAATATCGTCATCTGTGTTGTAGAAATGGAAAGGGCAACGCACACACGATATGGCCGCAAATACCCAGATTTAAATAGTCTGATTACGGCCTCTGATTGGATGATGAGGTCACGGGAGATTCTGAAAGGGAAATACATCAGACAGATCTAATGTCCGTGCGACTAATTACTGCAGAGATACCAATCTTATTGACGGCTTAACTCCGGCCTTCGATGCGCGGATCCGAGCGAGCAGACGACATTTCCACAGCAGACGACACCAAACCATAATTTTTACCAAAAGACATCGTCTGCACTGAATTTCTGCTCAGATCTCAAATCTCGCATATATGACGAGATCTCGAGCAGGGTTTTCACCAATCTAGACTGGTTCCTGGTCCCAACATAGCTGACGCAATTAGGGACCGGTATTGCGTGATGTAACGTCGCAGTTGATTGGCTAGCTCTTTTTGTATTGCCTGATGTAACGCCGCAGTTGATTGGCTAGCTATTTTGGGGATGTGAGGTAAGTAAGCTTTTTCTTAGCATTGAGGAGAATCTTCTGTGGCTTCATAACCTGGCAGCTTTCTGCCAAGTATGGCCGCCCAATACCGGTCCCTTATTCCGTCAGCTATGTTGGGACCGGGAACCAATCTACACCAATCTCGGAGATTCTGTGATCTCGAGCAAAGTCCTCTCAAATCTCGCATATACGGAGAACTCGACCAAACGCCTCTCAATGCCGAGATCTCGAGCAGTGTCCTCTCCAAATATCGCATATGCCGAGATTTCGAGCTGCGTCCTCTCTCTCAGTTGCCCACCATAATCCACTCCTGCCAATCCACATTCAAGTAGTAGTAATAGGATCTTAATTTCACGTAAAAAGAAGTCGTTATACATATAATTGACGATATTATCATGATTATATGCCCATTCAAGGTAGCCGTCCAGCCGTGGCCTTGGTTCGCGTGACCGTGCCCTGAATGGCAGTCAGTCTAAGAAAACGACCTCAGTGACCTGCTGCATTCTACAGTGACTGTCTTGGAATGCACTCCACGACAACACCGTCAGAAGGAAGTCATTCGTGAGAATGCACAACACCAGACGGCGCTTTAAGACAGTTTCCCGCCACGGGGGACGGAGGATTGGCCTTAGTTGGATGCCTGTGACCTCCTGAAAGGATATTTGCTGCATCAGGCTGACCGTCTCTTCTGGACAAAACGGTTGAAGCCGAAAAGGTCCACAGGATGTCAGATGACAGTTAGTTTCAGTCACCGCATCAGTCCCCCGCAGATTTCCCCTGATACACACACCACAGTTGATACTCTGTACGGTGGACTCCGTGATTCAAGATCTCGGCGAGAAACGGGAACAAAAGAAGGTCGGAAACCTTAGAACGATTGACGGTTGGCAGTCTCTTAATCTCATTCTGACAGTTCAATCTCGAGGTGAAGGTCACGAATGTCTCTTTGTTGGTTTCCATGCCATCTCTATCTACAGGGCTGGTGACCAGTCTCAAATTTCGAGATAGTCCACGTTCATTCATGTCATTCATGACCCCGGTGTAACGCCGTCATAACGGCGGAGAAAATCCAAGAAATGGAAGTGCTCAGCACAAAGCCCAGCACGTTATAAAATAGTTTTACAGCTGCCCTATCATTCCAATTACAGTATCATCTAACAGACCCACCTCTTAGGCCGATTAGGATGTGAACGACACCTTTTTGTCATAAACCCGCCATCATCGCCCCCCCCTCAGCCATGTCATACGACACGCTCTTAGAAAACCTTCCAGTGCATAAGACAAAATCCCCTCATTCATTTCCTGTTACCGTTTTTGAGAACTTTGATTGAATATCGCAAAAGATAACGCACTGACTTCACCTTCGATGTAATTAGCAAGGGAAACCTTGGATACACGGAGATCTGCGCATGCGCATCCTCCATTCATGGCGCATGACGTCATTTCCTTCGTCATTTCTAAGGCCCCCGTTCATTGGAGTCAATCGAGCCACCAGCGTGCATTACATGCACGTGCCGCAGTGCAGTGCATGTGTCGTGCAAGGCATGTAGGCCTACAGCGCGTCGAATGCATAAAGGCCCGTTTCCACTACAGAGGATTTCGCAGCGGCTTGCGGCGAGCGGAGCGGTTTTCACAGGCTTTACAGTGAACTTTGGCTTGATGTCTCCGCTTGGAGCGTTAAAATGACAGAGACTCTGCTTGGAGCGTGTAAAACAACGATCTCTCCACGGAACGTGGGTGTGATCGCGTAAGCTAAAAACGACGAACGAAACCGTGTGAAACGGTTCTGTCAATAATGACAGCGTCATTGACAACCAGGATATTTTTTTCCTGAACAGTTCGGCAATTCGTTCGGACTTGAGTATTTCAGTAAAAAAATACGCGAGACGGAGGAGCGGTAAAAAATTACCTCACCGAGTGTCGAACCCGCGACCTGTGGGTCACCAGGGCTATGCTCTAGCCGACAGAACTACCGAAACGAAGGTGGATCTAGGTCTTACTCAATAAATCCAGTATAATCCCACATTCACTGCTAACCCTCCACCTTGCATGTAGTCCTTTGTTTTATGAAGTGATGTCACGGATTTTAACGGGAGAAAACGCGAGTGTGGCACCCTGGGTGATGTTGTTGAAGGATATACCTACAGAATAGAACCAATTTTGCCCCCGTTATCATAATCATAACAGGTCCGAGTTCGTGTTTAATTTTTGGGAGTCTGACGTCAATTGTCTGTCTTCGCCCTTACCGACAGCAGGGGTCCAGTTGAGAGAGAAAAGACTGTTTTATCAAGAAGCCGATAGATTATCTGGCATTATTCAGTCGGTTGACTGGCCCTCCCGCCCAAATGATCGCCGCATCTGCCTCACCCTACCCACCACCTTCCCGAGTAAAATTTGGTGGTCATCTACTTTCGACCAAGATTGTACATACTAAATATTACATTCGCTTTTCCAATTAGTGTCTCGCTATCCAGTTAACTAATTATCCGTCCATCGCTCACGGACTGATGCGTCTTCCATTGTCCAAAATCGTGTTACCCAACATGGCATGCCATTTAACCGCGTCTCCAGCCAACGAGCGGGCGTTAATTACTAAATCCGATGACCATGTATATCGTCGGACATCGCTGTCATCGGTATGTTGCCGATTGCCTTTCTGGTTGGTGAGAATTCTCGCCATATCTTGCCGCAAAACAACCAGCGTGTGATTGTCTGAAGGCTGTTTCAGAAATGCACCAACCAAGAACAGCATCAACAATCTCTTGCTGAGGGGACTTTTCGGAGCACCAACCGGCTCACCACCCGGGGACCGCACTGATGAGGCTCCAGATCTCAAACCAGCGCCTCGTAGTCTGGACGCAGAACGAAAAAGTGTTCAGATATTCAGAATCCGCCGGGTGCCACCCGGGCACCCTTGAGCGCTTTGAGAAAATCCCGTTTGAAGCTCAGGACACTGAATTTATCATTGGACCCAAGAACTGAGCTTTGTACAGGAGACGCAACCAGTGACGTCACGAGGTGTGATTTGCACAACAATGACGTCACGGGGTAAATACTCTCGTCGCCTGCTTCTCAAAAAGCACTAACGGCGACTAACGGTCGTAAATTTCAAACTTCAACAATGAAACTCGGCAGACATTGTTGTCGTTGATATGCAAATGAGACGTCAAGAAGGTTCGAGGCTTACAGGTCGGCCGCGATCCATCATTTTGTTGAGATAGCTACATCCTGAGTTTATGTCCTGAAGAGACACATTTCACCGCGTCTTCTATTCACGGTAAAGATTTGTGGCATTAAATCTTTAATGCTGTGATACAACCGCCGTGTTGCCTGATTTTAATGATGGATCGTCGGGTTTTCTATTTAGGAACTAGAGGCTTGTCTGGCAAGGGAGCTCTCCTGCCCTGGAATTGATAAAAAAATCCCCCGATATCGCATGACCGACAAAAGCCGTAGCCACGTTGTACACGACCAATTTTTTGAATATGCTCAATAAAGCCCAGTACGTGAGTCTTTACAACAGCCCAATTGGCCCGGAATCTGAATTTGAAATATACTGTATGAAAAGACTGGCCGTGTCACCAGGCAAAAGAAAGCTTTCGCAGCAGAAAGCCAAGCGCACATTTGCGGCAAAACTCAATGCGGCAGTGATGTTTTTAAAATCGACTGACCCGGCTGAATGACGAGTCGACAGCGTTCGGTCAGTCGACTTTAAAAACACCCCTACCGCATTGAGTTTTTGCGCAAATGTGCGCCTGGCTTTAATGTCGGTGAAATCACGTGTTATTTCGCGTTACTTCCTGATTAATGCATTTTCGATACCGGTACTTCAATAGAAATAGGAAGCAGGTACCCGGTGTTGAGGCGTGTCGTAGCCTTCACAAAGCCACTGAGCTTTTCACAGCCGATAACAAGTCACTAGGTTTGCCCTAACCTTTGTCCTTTCAGTTTAATGAACATGTCAATTTCACCACCATAACCTCGTCCTACCGTCTGCTTAATCTGGTTTCAACAACTGTTGACAACGTGTTTATTTACTATCACTCAGCGCCGGAAGTAGGACAAGTTAATTTGCATAGCAGCCGGAAGTTGATTCGCAACGTAAAGACTGGTGTTATTGTTTTGACCTTGACCTTGTAATAATGAAGTGATATTGACCGACAATGCATTGCACTCATCATGTACATGTAAGTGGTGTCTGGGCGACGTCCGAAACCAAGCCGACAAAGTCAGTCGTGCGGATATTTAGACCTAACGCCCTTGACGTCAAAATGGCGTCTGTGCATCGGCAGCAACATGGCTGCACATTCTCGTTAAGTATGCGGTTGATGCCAGCAAAAACGTTGGTAATTGCAATCAAACTGCGCAGTGCAGTGTTTTTATTTCTTAAATTGAATTTCTCTTGTCATCCAAGAGAGAATTAAGCTGTCAAAGAGGGTGGCCCGGTGGTTATATCATTCGGTCGGGTGGAGTGAACTCGCTGTCAGGAGGAGGATTGAGGAGTGTTGAAAACAAGAACTCAACTGACGTACGACCGGAAAAAAATAACCGGCCGCAGGAATGGGTATATTTGATAATTTTATCAGGTTTTTCAGCGAGTAGGGTGGAGATGTCTCCATAGCCTGGGCTTTGTTGTTCATTCTTAAAGGCATAAAGTAATGATCACGCTCATCTTTTGCCCAAAATGATTGACGACCCTCGTTCATGATGTAGAAAGGATTTCAATGATTCCATTTGAGACTCGTAAGAACAAGTGACCAAGAGCCTTGAAATGGCTTGAGTTCCATATCGACAAGAATTCCTCTTGAATGGTGCAAACCTAAGGAACCGTAGAGGAACACTTTTCACGACATTCCTTCGGTCAGGAGGCAGATTGCAGCCAGTAAGCTTGCCGTATCAGCAACCACAAACGAGGGGGGGGGGGCTCCCTATCCAAGGGGCCCTTCACAAGACCCCTGAATCAGACATCTGGCGCAGACCNCAATATGACGAACATTTTGCTCATACCAATCACAGTGGAAGGGTTCCAGAGCAGGATTCTTGTCTACGATGGAAGCCAGGTACGTTATTTATATTATTCATATTAGAGCTGTGGGAAATTCACCTTGTAAATGTTGAAAACACGCCGATTTTGCAAATTCACTGTACGCAATGCACCTTTTCAACCGTACGCCATGCACCTCAAATTGCAAATAAGGCAATACCGTGCTAATTTTCGTTCAAAACCATATCAATATGATTAGATGTCATTGTAAGCTGAACCAGACATGCCAGATGACCTGCTGAAGTAAAAGGGGTGTCTCATAAAATCCTATAATCTTTGTGACATTAACTTCAGAGACAACAGTTGTGGTGTATTCTTAAGCATGGCGCACACGAGCGATTTTTTGAGCGATTTTCTAGGCGACTAGCCTTGCGACTACAGGAGCGACTGAACATATTTTTAGTTTTTTTAGTTCTTTTTACTCGTTTGCGACAAATGCTTCACTGGGAGATCAGTGATGTCGCGGATGACATAACTGATTGACCTCAAAGGTAACTAGAAATTGACTTGCGAGTCAATTTGAAGACCGCCTTTGAAAATTCACTGAATGAATTTTGTAAATAGGCCTATGTTAGGGCAATGGAAACTGATGATATTGGGACTGAACATGCGTCATTTACAGTGTAGGCCTACATTTATGATGTCTAGATGTACATGGCTTTACAGTGCGATTGTGTGTTTCGCGGCAGCCAAGAGCAGGAGGTTATTGTTTTCAAAGTCAGGCCTACTAAATTTCACAATTGGTAAACTTGTCGGGTCATGACCATTTAAATGTTATTGATTTCAGACAAATGTGCGTGTCATTTTTCGCGAAATACGGGTAGGCCTACATCATGGCACCGGACCNTATAACAAGTCCAGCTTCGAGGACCATGTCGACCATCACCATGGAGTCAAGCATAGAAAGTGCGACAAATGTGTACGAGTCGAAATAGATGGTACACGATCTTTTCCTGTATCTGCAGAACAATTGAGAATGACATCTTCAAGGAGCATGACAAATGTACCCCTCAGACAAAACGGCGAGGCATGATTTTCAATGTGAAGCCAATTTGCACCAGATGCCAAATGTTAGGTGCATGCGTACGGTGCAAGAACACCCAGCTGTGTGAATGGCGTACGGTAACTTTTTCAAAAATGCGATTTTCCAGAAATGTATAAGCTTTACATCAAAATCATTCAGAGCGTAGATGAACAATATGTTGGACTATAAATTTGTCCGATAACAATTCTTCTAAGAATCCACGGAAGGAAAGAAATCCTATTTCTGTAGTCGAAACCTACCTTTCCTATGCACTTTCGCCGCGTAGATCAATATGGCTCCATTATTCACAAAAACTGTTTCGCGTAGTTGAACAACATTCCGAGTTCATTGGGTGTGTGATAGGGGCATGGTGGTTCAGATCTCTAAAGGTACTAAAAATGTTATTTTCAAGTACTTCAAAAAATTCGTCTGCTATACCGGAAGTAGGTGCATAGCGTACGATAAAATCTGAGTCACCAGCGTGGTAGAGGACCTTCGGTCAGGAGGCAGATTGCAGCCAGTAAGCTTGGCGTATCATCCAGTACAGCAAACAGACGAGGAGAGGCGGGCTCCTATCCAAGGGACCCTTCACAAGACCCCTGAATCAGACCTCTGGCGCAGACCAACGGAACTAATTTTCAACAGGGACCTCTCTCTCTCAAAACCACGACGAAGTAATCAACTTAAACAGAGCGTAGAATGCGTCAACCGCCTGGTGACGTGTGGAGCATTCGTCAAGACGGCACTCAACTCAACCCGTAAAGAAACTCATCAAAATGAGGAATCTATTTGACCTGCGTTCCGGCGGGATTACCCGCATTCGAATCCGTCTTTTCTACAAAGCCAGCCAATAATCAGCCACGAGATCTAAGAAGCGGCTTAATTCCTTATTTTACAGCTAACCAATCATGGATTGAATGCAATTTAAATTGCGTGGCACGCGTCGCTTGCTTATCTTCTCTTTTAGTTAAAACACACAGATCCGTCGAGTTAAAAAGAACGACTCTCGTCTTGTCTCGTCCCCGCGAGACTGCCAATCAGGAGCCAATCAAATGTGTCAATAATCACAACATTGTGACGTCATTTATGTCCGTGAACCGTTCAAGTGGTAGAAAACAATTTTGATACGTTTCGTCGCTTGTCTAAACTTCCAACTCTCTGATGGCAGCATTGCTATCACTTCGATCATGTGACTGGGTTTAGTGGCATTACGGAAAAGTGCAAATAATAACACACCCCTTGATCCGCCGCCTACCATCCGATTGCAACACCCCGACCGATGTCCTGACCCGGCGTTACTCACAATTACCCGGATGACGTTATCACACCAATCTACAAATCCCTGTTCACCTTTACGCGACGTCGGCAAACGTGTCTCTCCTCCAGATGACCCATACCCAATCATAACTCGCCAGGCATTCCCCGAAACCCGGCGACCCCGGAATATACATCAACAAGTTTACGACCCGTGACATCAACCGCTTCAGTACGCATGCGCCATCGATACTCTCACGCTCCAAACGATCGTAAGCATTGATACGCATGCGCGATAATCCCTCTCTTCTGCGCGTCAAGCTGAATGTACTAAAAGACAGACGACACGTTAAATTGCCAGATTTTCCGATATGATTTCATGGTAAACGATCTTTCGTGATCATCGCAACGGGTGTCGTATACAGACGGTGGTATTTCCATCGGCGAGATCCTGATACCATCTCCCGGGCCCCTGGGAGAACTTAATTCCAGGAGAGAAATCATTTGTTTTCCAATTATTAGTTCTGTTACTCGCCGCGTGAAGCGCTATGATTGCAACCAGATCATGGCGCGACAGTTTTGACGTCGTCGGCCATTTTGACGACCAACATGGCCGATTCTTTGCATTTACGTGACGTTGTGACGTCAGTAAAGAACCTCTATAATGTCCACTCGAGCCTACCGGCTCTTCGTCACCATATTTTCGACATTCTATTACAAAATGAAACACACAGCTCTAAACATCCATTCCATAGCAATATGTTTCATGGAGGTCCCATATGGTCGCTACATGTTTGTAATTACCATCTCTGACGGAGCTGTTTTATTGCCTACTGTAACAGCTATTCAGAATTTACTAGTGTCTATTACACCGGCTATGAATGCCTTTACACGGGTTGGATGAACCGTGGGTGGAGAACTCGGAGATATCATGGTGAATCAATGGTCATTTTGATACGGAACCCCATTGACTTTTTATCTCGACAGGGCGGCGCTGCAAGCGGTTGTTCCGAAGAACGCCAAAAACAGGGCAAAGCTAGCCGTCGCATCGCGTCGCGACGTGTAGACGCAGTTTAACAGAGACGACAAAGGGACAGGGACGAAGGACGTCGAAAAATCCGCCTTCGCTCACAGCGCCTCCTAGTGACGGTCATTCGCGCTCCTCAATGAACTGTATAGACCTTTATGTCTTCGTTACAAAAGCCATTAGAACAGGTATATTTCGCGGCTTTACAGGGTCGGATCCGGGGGGGGGGGCGTTGGGGCGTACGCCCCCTATTTTTGGCAGAGCAAGGATTTTTTAGGAAGAAAAATTTGATCACATAAAAAATTCGAGTATTTTGCTCTCAGATGCCAGGAAAATGCAGCTAAAATCACTTAAATTGTCAATTTTTTTCCAGACCCCCCGTTTGGGTTTCGCTCTTTCGGTGCTCACCACCTCCGACGAGCTACGCCCCCTTTCTGTCAACCCTGTTTCCGACCCTGCTTTATACTTCGGGAGCCGAACTTATAAATTCCAGTTGACTAATTTTCCAACCACACCGCTACCATCATTTGTGCAATCTCTTCATTTTGCAGATAAAGTAAGTTCGTCGAGTGCGTAGGTTTTGACAGCTGGCTTACCCTGGTATATGATGGATGTATTTCGACATGATGAATATCATGGCGGTAGGATCACCAAAATCCTGCATTCAAATCACAAAGTGTGACAATTACATTTATTCGCCTGTAGCCAGGGAGAATTAATCACCGATTCTTAACAGCCATAATGGTCCAGGATGTCGGACTATTATCTCGGGATTAGAGAAGGGAATAGACTTTGACATTTGTCGCATATAACACGTACAGTGTGGAGACGACTGTGGAATCGAGAGAAATATAAAGTGTTCTGTTGCCAATGGTGAAAGGGGCACTGTGTTCCTTCTCTGTCCTGGGATAAACACACCGACACCGCGTTAAAGAGACCTCTATTGACAGTGTTGTTAAACTACCGCTTATCAACCTCGCCCCATGTAGAGTACATGTAACTCTCGGTCCAAGGGTATCTACGTATGCATTGTTTTGTAATTATACATTCTCCGACAGAGGAGCGAAAGGCAAGACTACGGTATTGGAGAATGACGCAATCGCCGCCGGTGGCGCCGGCTGTCGACAAAAGGTGGCAATATCGTTGCCCTTTAATCATCAGACATGAGGCCAAAAGGGTCGCGGGGTCGATTCTCTGTGTGTTCGCAACTGGTCTAAAAGGATCAAGTAGGCCTACATACTACACTGGGGGCGGTTATGTCCTGATTTTAATGAAATGATCTTAGATTTGTGAGTCTAGAGTATGTCGCCGCCCACATAGAAATCAGCGACAGTGTATTACAGTTTTTTCTACCGGTGATAGTAGGTTTAATAGCTCGATCTGCCAAATGCTAAGATGAACAACCTCCTCACTAGATATTTTACTTTAAATATCTCCCTGTCCTACACATCCCTGCAGATGTTCCGATACATGTACCGGCTCATTGCTCGAGCAATTTGCATATAACGCCTCTTCTTGCTCAGAACGGAGAGCTGATTACTAACGTATTTCTTACGAAAGAAGGTGATAACATGAAAACCTATTATCCCCCTGGTACAAATGACTGCTATGGGATTCTTTTCATTATTCAGAGGGTATGATATGTACGGGGATGGTGGAGGTACGGTGAAATGTACACGAGTAAAGACAGAGCAAGGATTTTTTAGGAAGAAAAATTTGATCACATAAAAAATTCGAGTATTTTGCTCTCAGATGCCAGGAAAATGCAGCTAAAATCACCTAAATTGTCAATTTTTTTCCAGACCCCCGTTTGGGTTTCGCTCTTTCGGTGCTCACCACCTCCGTCGAGCTACGCCCCCATTCTGTCAACCCTGGATCCGACCCTGATTTATACTTCGGGAGCCAAACTTTATATAAATTCCAGTTGACTAATTTTCCAACCACACCACTGCCATCATTTGTGCAATCTCTTCATTTCGCAGATAAAGTAAGTTCGTCGAGTGCGTAGGTTTTGACAGCTGGCTTACCCTGGTATATGATGGATGTATTTCTACATGATGAATATCATGGCGGTAGGATCACCAAAATCCTGCATTCAAATCACAAAGTGTGACAATTACATTTATTCGCCTGTAGCCAGGGAGAATTAATCACCGATTCTTAACAGCCATAATGGTCCAGGATGTAGGACTATTATCTCGGGATTAGAGAAGGGAATAGACTTTGACATTTGTCGCATATAACACGTACAGTGTGGAGACGACTGTGGAATCGAGAGAAATATAAAGAGTGTTCTTTTGCCGATAGTTAAAGGGACACTGTATTTCTTCTCTATCCTGGGATAAAGATAAGATAAGATAAGATAAGATAATTTATTACTCTCTAACCGCACAGCAGTACATAGAGGTTTTTTAAAAAACATTTACATTTCTTTTAGCAACTATTTAAAAATTATTTATTAACATTATAAACACACCGCGTTAAAGAGACCTCTATTGACAATGTTGTTAAACGACCGCTTATCAACCTCGCCCCATGTAGAGTAACTCTCGGTCCCAGGGTATCCACGTACGCATTGTATTGTAATTATACTTTTCTCCAACAGAGAGGCGAAAGGCGAAACTACAGTATTGGAGAATGACGCATTCGCCGAGGCTGAAAGGGTCACGGGGTCGATTCTCTTTGTGTTCTGAACTGCTCTGAACGGATTAAGTAGGCCTACATACTGCACTGGGGCGGTTATGCCCCGATTTAATGAAATGATCTTAGATTTGTGAGTCTAGAGTATGTCGCCGCCCACGTAGAAATCAGCGACAGTGTATTAGAGTTTTTTCTACCGGTGATAGTAGGTTTAATAGCTCGATCTGCCAAATGTTAAGATGAACAACCTCCTCACTAGATATTTTACTTTAAATGTCTCCCTGTCCTACACATCCCTGCAGATGTTCCGATACATGTACCGGCTCATTGCTCGAGCAATTTGCATATAACGCCTCTTCTTGCTCAGAACGGAGAGCTGATTACTGAACGTATTTCTTACGAAAGAAGGTGATAACATGAAAACCTATTATCCCCCTGGTACAAATGACTGCTATGGGATTCTTTACATTATTCAGAGGGTATGATATGTACGCGGATGGTGGAGGTACGGGGGAAATGTACACGAGTAAAGATTGAACACGACGTCACGTGTCAGGGAGTGCATTTGAAGAGGAATCCTATAAAGACGAGGCCATCATGAACAGAATATGTAACAGGCACTCTGATTGGCCTCTTCGTTGTCTCAGGCACGCCGACATTCGGCTCGGCCTCGTTCGGCCTCCTTCGGGTACTTCGGGATTTGTCGGGAGTCCGACTCGGCTGTATAACAATACGCGCCATCTTGAAACGGAAGTGGGTCCTCAGTTCCGGCGATTTACTAACCCATTCGTCCGCCGGATAGTGCCCAGGTGATGGTGTCTAGAATTACACGATATACGCATATTTTTTGAAAATTCATCATTGTATATATGAATTACTTAAAACTATAGATTTATGCGTTCATAAGATCAAGAAAAGTATGATATTATGTTGCTGCTACGCATGCGCAGTACGTATTAAGTAGTGCTCCTAACGCGGATGAATGTCTATCCAAGATGGCGGTATTCTTCATACAGTAGAGATACTTTTCGTCTCGTCAGAAGTGAAACATCGAAAAAGTATCTCACAACGTAGAATGGCACGCCGATTGGTGTTTTACATGTGCGTTGCAAGTGTCTAATAGCGCCTCAGTAAGAACCGCTCTAATTGGACACTTCTTTGTATTAACACTTGCTCTGATTGGTCCCCCGTTGTGCGAATCGGATCACCCGCTGTAACAATCACTCTTATTGGTCACTTCTTTTAACAAGCGTCCTGATTGGCTGGTTGCCATCAACAGGGTGGCGCGCTGTAACAATCGCTCTTATTGGCCACCACTTCTTTACGACAAGCGTCCTGATTGGCTAGTTGCCTCGACAGTTAGGCACAAAGCGTACTACGCTGTCATCCGCCTGTGGACACCACCATCATCTTAAGTCATTCGATACAAACATTCCTTATTAGCGACGAACGTCTACATTATTATCTATGTGTACATTTGAGTCATTTCCGGACACCCTGTGTGTTGGTCTATTCGACTGGTTCCGGATCGTATAATGAACTGTCACCGACATCCTCCGTATGATTAAAGCGGGCGCATCGCTGATTGCGACTAACTTACCGTATAGTAACCACCTGTTGTATTGGAGCCAGTTCCAGGGGAAGACTTAGAGAAGGGTGACGGACTGAAGTCTTAGCCTGGTCTGGCTGGAGGGTGCAACGCCACGCCTTCAAATCCTGTTGCATGCCAGTGTAGTGTAGTGCAAGCACGCAGATACGGTTCACCGGAATTTGCGAAACGGTCGCGGCGAAAATGTGCAACGAGGGAGGCGTCATTATTCAAAGACCCGTTCAAAGGCCATGGGACCAAAGCCAATGCGATTGAGCATGCGATACTTTTTCCACTTTTTTCATTGCAAGTTTTCTCATTGCCCGCTGACGTTTCGGCACGAAGGAGGTATCAGGATTCAAAGTCCGTGTAGCAAAAAGCCGATGAGATTAAATAAGTGAGCCTACATGTACAGTATATCGAGTTTTTTTCGTAGCGCCGCCACGGTTTTGCGAAGTCCAGTTAGCCTACCGTCATGCCAGGGTTTGCCTGTGTTGCTTCATGACTCATACGGCCCATTGCTCGCGCCAAACCAAACGCCACTAAAATATCAAACTCAATTTACTTGTGACAAATGCCAGTGGCCACCCTGTGTTATGCTTAGAGCGTCGTACTTCACCCGATCGGAAAAAAACCGCTCTCGACATAATGAAAGTTAGCGACACTAAATAACCATTAACAACATGATGAATCATCGATATACCTCACATTCATTGCATCGAACCAAAAGTGAATTGCATTTAACAGTTTGAGAGTGAGCGACTTAAATTACCTCGGGGCATTTGGTGTCACGATTGTCAACAAACGCGAGATTTCGCGTCTTTGTCATAGATTTTTCGGGATTTGTGGGCGTGGCTTGGACAATTGGTAGGTAAACATGATAGGATGAACTCGGCCATTATGTCCTGGCTGATAATTGCGGTTTTGACAGCCCCGGATGACAGCGAAAATCGAAGAGTATCGAGGGCATGATTACATGAATAGTTAGATTGTGAGGCCAAACAAATTGTGTCACGTCCCCGCGCGCAAAAACCAAGCAAGTGGGAATTCGGAATCCCTCTTTAGCAAGGCTCTGAATGGGAGGACTGTCTCACGTGACACTCATCGGGCCAGTTCATTAGATTGATTATAAATTTCACCGTGAGGATGATATAATAAGACGAAAAGTGCGTTGATTGGTTAAAAAACATTGATTGCTCTTTTGTTGAATGAGAGCAGCCAATCAGCACATTTCATCGACTGCTTTCCGGCAGATCACGTGATTGTTGACGACAGGCGCTACCAATCTCAATATTTAGTCCTACCGGTGAGATCTGGAACTAATCTAGAGATTTCATCATCTAAGATTAAAGTGCATTTCTTTTTTATTGGCAGCAGACGTCATTGCGCTTGTATCCCAGGTAGCCGTCGTCTCTGGGACAATGTATTGATATTCAATTAGTTTATTTCAGTCGGTAAATTAATCCTAATTGCCAATGATTGATTAGCATGATTGATTGATTGATTGATTGATTGATTGGTGAGTTGAGTGTTGAAATGTGTCCTATTAAAGCACCGAGATAAGCATACACTCATCGATCTATGTATGTAGCAGAGTCTATGTGGGACGATCGTCAACTCTCGTGACACAACACGAGAGTACACGAGAGTTGAGAACGAGAAAATCTTTGGTTTTGTTGTGGAGAAGGAACCGCTTAGTTTCTATAGGAGCTGTTAGTGAGTTGACCAATAGGTGTCACTACGGCACAATTCAATGCATATAGCGGACCCAGTCATTCTTGATCGAGCACCAATCACGTGGATTTTCCTGTGTATTGGTCCGCAGGAACTTTGCTGCCATCTTTTGGCAATAGGCGCGGCTGACTGTTCCTATTGGTCGAGAAACGGCAACCAAACCTGAACACAAAATCCACCCCGACAACATATTCTAAATGTACCGTGGTACAGTGTACGGTAAATTGTGAGACGTCGGAAGTACATAACCCCAAAATTACCGAATGCTTTTGATGCTGACACTGAGTTATCGACCCCACAAGGCCCTCCAGATATTCGGGACTTTCTTTACCAGTGACAGCATAATACGTCACAGCATTTTTCTGACCAACGCATAACCTGACCTCAAACTCGCCCCAACTCAGGTTACATTCCAACGACTCGCAATAATGTCATAAGCCCCGAAGCCTTTCGTCAATCATGCCCGCCTCCCAGCGCCCTTGGATACATAGTCTCGTTTTTTATCGATTCTCGCGCGAGTCAATAAACGTGGTTTCCTGCGAGAAATGAGCTATGACGGGTCCGCCATTATCAATGGTTTTTAACGGTTTATTCTCTTCTATGCGATTTGTGGCTAATTGAGTCTGGCACATGGAGGTAATTCAAGATTGTTGATTTAGAGCATCGATCGCATGTTTGATGGCGTCTCTCATGTTTGGCAGGTGAAAAATAAGGAAACAGTGGATTGACGGAACTATGGACGTCAACACCTATGGTCAGAGGTCAAGGTCAACCTGCCGAATCCAAAACAGCTAGGATTGCCAAGAAGCCCAAACTTAGCCATCTCTGTTTTGGATTCGGCAGATTGGCCTTGACCTCTGGCGATACCGGTAGGTGTTTGTGGCTTATCATATGCTATTGCGACAGAGAAAATCCCGTGTCGTAAATGACACGGTCCCTCTAACTAGGGAAGGGCACCCTACAGGGGTTGGACGGCTATTTATCCCTTAGTCGCCATTTCGACAACCACAACATGGGACGTTGTCTAGTAACGCGTCCACCACGGTTCGGAGTGTGCAAGATCAATCTGATTGGTCGATGATTTTCTTGCTGCATTTCCGACATCTCCAGGGAATTATAAATCCCGGAGTCGAATAATGAAATTAAAGTCATAAATAATTACCCTAGACGCATTAGCAGACGGCGAGACTGACTCAGATATCTGGAGAGCGGATTAGCACAGCTTACAATACATGGCTAGCATACAGCATACACATCATACTTACCATGGTTTGATTTGTGCGAGACTACTTTAGATGTATTCCGTGTTGTACGTGCACCTTCATGCATTTCTGAAGAGACAAAAGAGGGTAAACTTATCAACCATTTAATACAGGACGCAGGGCATGAGATTAGTGCGAGATTACCGGTAGTTTGAGGTCCTGACTTTTCTCAACTTTTGCCAACATTCGCTTGATGGCAGTCACAAACCTATTGATTTCAAAACTGAAAAGTGTCTCGAACCGACAAGAGGGCTCGACCAAGATATCTAGAATGGACAATTTGAATAGTGTCTCATGTCTAAAAAATCTATCGGGTGTCGGCTGAAGTGTGTAACCTTATTTTAAGGAGGAAAATCGGTCATAAATATGCGATCGTTCACATCATAGAGATCGTCGTTGAAATGCCAAAAAATGAAAATGTGCAGAAACGAACGGAGACGACGCATAATTGACATAATCAATGAGGCATCTACAGAACTACCGCCACTAGGAGGCGCTGTGAGCGGTTGTACCCTTTTTCGACGTCTCGTCCGTGTTCTGCTGCGTCAAAGACGTCATGACGCGACATTCTGCTCTGTTTTTGACGTCTTCGTTCGCACCGCTCGCAGCGCCGCCCTACCGGATAAAAAGTTGGGCGGGTTCCTCATTGACACACGACAGCCAACCGGATGAACTAAAATGTCGCACAGGCGCAAACAGATCAACAGCATGTCCGGAATTCTAAAAATAACCACGGATTAACGACATGTTTTCATACCGCGACACAACGATTACACCGGGCCGCTATCAGCAATGCTAACTCGACCATCGTGATCAGACCAAATCCCCGTGCATCAGTTAAAAGCCTACTTCAATCCATTGGCTTTCAGAACGGACGGAAGGCAATTTCCGTCGCCTCATCCTCCTCCCGATACAATCTTTGCTCGCCCATTCAGCTCCTGTATAGCCGGGGGCATTGCTCATTTATCATATCCCGCCTTAGTCATTATTGTTGCGCAAGTTTGTGCTGCCGTGAAATAACATTTAGATGATTGCCGGTGCTGCGGTAACAATGCAGCAAATACTCGCGTCCATTCGCCTGTTTTTTCTCCATCCTGACATGGTGAGGAACTGTTTTTATAACCAGTCTGTCATACCGTGCCGAGCTCATCGGATGTGTGACTTCCTGACTACAGGGGTCCTGTCAATATAAGCCCGCAGGGATCCCAGGGCAAATAACACTTCCTTTGTTTACATTGGTGTAATGCACAATCTGCCACCTTACGGGAAAAACTCCGATATTAAACGTCGTAGAAAAGTTCAAGGATCATTAATCTAAGGAATACGGAGAGGAAACCAGGTTCCAAAAGACGATTCTCGAATTCGCAGATCTGCGCACTTCCGCCGAAATCGCAACTACAACCTCGATCTGAAACCAGCTGACGTCACGCAATCCATGAATCAGCAATGGTCGACTCTGACGCATCGTCGTCGAAGTCACTGTCGTGGGGTTCTCTGCGTCACGTCATTCAGTTTCAGATCGAGGTTGTGGTTGCGATTTCGGCGGAAGTGCGCAGATCTTTCTCGTTTACGTCAATTTGGGATTTGTCTATAGGAGCAGTCAGCCGCACTGCACTTATTGCCAAAAGATGGCAGCCAAGTTCTACCGGACCGATACAAAGGAACATTCTCCTGATTGGTGCTCAATCAACCATGAATCGGCCCGCTAGGCATTGAATCGGGCCGTAGTGACGCCTATTGGTCAAGCGACGATTTGAATATAGATCGTATCTGGTGCATCTAGAATACGGCAGGGGTCAGCTTTAAGTTTTGTGTAGTTCGGCTTTCCAAAGGATTTTTATTATCTTGTATAGAGCCTTAATCCTCGTCTGTATTACACCAGTAGCGATATGGACAAAATATTGCGGCGCTCGTCACGTAAAGACACATTGGTCAGACCATCCGACAATTACCAGTTGCCTGCGTAAGAGCTCGGCAAATGCGAAAACCATGTCATACACACTCCACGTTAATACCGCACCGGCATCGCTGAGCCGTTTACACTGTTCCGGTTGGCGTTATAGGAACACCCGCAAGGCGAACATGGCCGACCAATCATGGACGTATTGTTAATATTCAATGGGCGAGTTTGAAAGCTATTCGGTTGCTACTTTATTACAAGATATATCCTGCTGTTTTTTTAATTGAATGTATTTCGTGTGTGAAATGTAGGCGTACAAGATCGGAGAGCGGTGTTAACTATCTAGTAGCAGGAAAGAAGAGGGTTTTGTTGGCGGCACTCTTTCTGCATAATCTAGAATATAGCCAACTCATATTGCATGACTCAATTTTGTTGAGACCTTTATTAAATAGGGAACACCGATCACGCAGACCACGCGAGAATATACGCGTGGTTTTGAACTGATAGTACACCAATTCCACCTATTATTCATGACGATTCAAGGTGTGATTGGCCGTGCTTGGTGAACCGCATCTCTCGAACAATGCGCCTAGGTCAACGCTAGGTGTCTCGTCTGCTCTATCAGTAGTCATCACGTGACCAATTGGCGCTCCCCATTGAAGACAATGATTCTTGAATATGAATGCTTTTTTGACCGGGCAGGTTTCCTCTCAAAGTCACCCGTTTATTTCCATGAAGAGAAGTTTTGATTGTTGTGAGACCATTTTTATATGTTAAAGTATATGTCTGTACGTATGTGTGTGAAATATCAAGTCGATTTTATGACGATAACATTGTTTTTGCAGCCTCCCAAAAAGTTAGTGTGTCAGATCAGGCCGTGGCTTTGTTGACCGGGCAGGTTTGCTCTCAAAGTCACCCGTTTATTTCCATGAAGAGAAGTTTTGATTGTTGTGAGACCATTTTTATATGTTAAAGTATATGTCTGCACGTATGTGTGTGAAATATCAAGTCGATTTTATGACGATAACATTGTTTTTGCAGCCTCCCAAAAATATAGTGTGTCAGATCAGGCCGTGGATGATATGAAATGCTTTGTTGACCGGGCAGGTTTGCTCTCAAATTCACCCGTTTATTTCCATGAAGAGAAGTTTTGATTGTTGTGAGACCATTTTTATATGTTGAAGTATATGTCTGCACGTATGTGTGTGAAATATCAAGTCGATTTTATGACGATAACATTGTTTTTGCAGCCTCCCAAAAAGTTACTGTGTCAGATCAGGCCGTGGATGGGATATGAATGCTTTGTTGACCGGGCAGGTTTGCTCTCAAAGCCACCCATTTATTTCCATGAAGAGAAGTTTTGATTGTTGTGAGACCATTTTTATATGATAAAGCATATGTCTGTACGTATGTGTGTGAAATATCAAGTCGATTTTATGACGATAACATTGTTTTTGCAGCCTCCCAAAAAGTTAGTGTGTCACATCAGGCCGTGGATGGGATATGAATGCTTTGTTGACCGGGCAGGTTTGCCCTCAAAGTCACCCGTTTATTTCCATGAAGAGAAGTTTTGATTGTTGTGAGACCATTTTTATATGTTAAAGTATATGTCTGTACGCACATTGTATGTGTGTGAAATATCAAGTCGATTTTATGACGATAACATTGTTTTTGCAGCCTCCCAAAAAGTTAGTGTGTCAGATCAGGGCGTGACTTTGTTGACCGGGCAGGTTTGCTCTCAAAGTCACCCGTTTATTTCCATGAAGAGAAGTTTTGATTGTTGTGAGACCATTTTTATATGTTAAAGTATATGTCTGCACGTATGTGTGTGAAATATCAAGTCGATTTTATGACGATAACATTGTTTTTGCAGCCTCCCAAAAAGTTAGTGTGTCAGATCAGGCTGTGAATGGGATATGAAATGCTTTGTTGACCGGGCAGTTTTGCTCTCAAAGTCACCCGTTTATTTCCATGAAGAGAAGTTTTGATTGTTGTGAGACCATTTTTATATGTTAAAGTATATGTCTGTACGTATGTGTGTGAAATATCAAGTCGATTTTATGACGATAACATTGTTTTTGCAGCCTCCCAAAAAGTTAGTGTGTCAGATCAGGCTGTGAATGGGATATGAAATGCTTTGTTGACCGGGCAGTTTTGCTCTCAAAGTCACCCGTTTATTTCCATGAAGAGAAGTTTTGATTGTTGTGAGACCATTTTTATATGTTAAAGTATATGTCTGTACGTATGTGTGTGAAATATCAAGTCGATTTTATGACGATAACATTGTTTTTGCAGCCTCCCAAAAAGTTAGTGTGTCAGATCAGGCTGTGAATGGGATATGAAATGCTTTGTTGACCGGGCAGTTTTGCTCTCAAAGTCACCCGTTTATTTCCATGAAGAGAAGTTTTGATTGTTGTGAGACCATTTTTATATGTTAAAGTATATGTCTGTACGTATGTGTGTGAAATATCAAGTCGATTTTATGACGATAACATTGTTTTTGCAGCCTCCCAAAAAGTTAGTGTGTCAGATCAGGCTGTGAATGGGATATGAAATGCTTTGTTGACCGGGCAGTTTTGCTCTCAAAGTCACCCGTTTATTTCCATGAAGAGAAGTTTTGATTGTTGTGAGACCATTTTTATATGTTAAAGTATATGTCTGTACGTATGTGTGTGAAATATCAAGTCGATTTTATGACGATAACATTGTTTTTGCAGCCTCCCAAAAAGTTAGTGTGTCAGATCAGGCTGTGAATGGGATATGAAATGCTTTGTTGACCGGGCAGTTTTGCTCTCAAAGTCACCCGTTTATTTCCATGAAGAGAAGTTTTGATTGTTGTGAGACCATTTTTATATGTTAAAGTATATGTCTGTACGTATGTGTGTGAAATATCAAGTCGATTTTATGACGATAACATTGTTTTTGCAGCCTCCCAAAAAGTTAGTGTGTCAGATCAGGCTGTGAATGGGATATGAAATGCTTTGTTGACCGGGCAGTTTTGCTCTCAAAGTCACCCGTTTATTTCCATGAAGAGAAGTTTTGATTGTTGTGAGACCATTTTTATATGTTAAAGTATATGTCTGTACGTATGTGTGTGAAATATCAAGTCGATTTTATGACGATAACATTGTTTTTGCAGCCTCCCAAAAAGTTAGTGTGTCAGATCAGGCTGTGAATGGGATATGAAATGCTTTGTTGACCGGGCAGTTTTGCTCTCAAAGTCACCCGTTTATTTCCATGAAGAGAAGTTTTGATTGTTGTGAGACCATTTTTATATGTTAAAGTATATGTCTGTACGTATGTGTGTGAAATATCAAGTCGATTTTATGACGATAACATTGTTTTTGCAGCCTCCCAAAAAGTTAGTGTGTCAGATCAGGCTGTGAATGGGATATGAAATGCTTTGTTGACCGGGCAGTTTTGCTCTCAAAGTCACCCGTTTATTTCCATGAAGAGAAGTTTTGATTGTTGTGAGACCATTTTTATATGTTAAAGTATATGTCTGTACGTATGTGTGTGAAATATCAAGTCGATTTTATGACGATAACATTGTTTTTGCAGCCTCCCAAAAAGTTAGTGTGTCAGATCAGGCTGTGAATGGGATATGAAATGCTTTGTTGACCGGGCAGTTTTGCTCTCAAAGTCACCCGTTTATTTCCATGAAGAGAAGTTTTGATTGTTGTGAGACCATTTTTATATGTTAAAGTATATGTCTGTACGTATGTGTGTGAAATATCAAGTCGATTTTATGACGATAACATTGTTTTTGCAGCCTCCCAAAAAGTTAGTGTGTCAGATCAGGCTGTGAATGGGATATGAAATGCTTTGTTGACCGGGCAGTTTTGCTCTCAAAGTCACCCGTTTATTTCCATGAAGAGAAGTTTTGATTGTTGTGAGACCATTTTTATATGTTAAAGTATATGTCTGTACGTATGTGTGTGAAATATCAAGTCGATTTTATGACGATAACATTGTTTTTGCAGCCTCCCAAAAAGTTAGTGTGTCAGATCAGGCTGTGAATGGGATATGAAATGCTTTGTTGACCGGGCAGTTTTGCTCTCAAAGTCACCCGTTTATTTCCATGAAGAGAAGTTTTGATTGTTGTGAGACCATTTTTATATGTTAAAGTATATGTCTGTACGTATGTGTGTGAAATATCAAGTCGATTTTATGACGATAACATTGTTTTTGCAGCCTCCCAAAAAGTTAGTGTGTCAGATCAGGCTGTGAATGGGATATGAAATGCTTTGTTGACCGGGCAGTTTTGCTCTCAAAGTCACCCGTTTATTTCCATGAAGAGAAGTTTTGATTGTTGTGAGACCATTTTTATATGTTAAAGTATATGTCTGTACGTATGTGTGTGAAATATCAAGTCGATTTTATGACGATAACATTGTTTTTGCAGCCTCCCAAAAAGTTAGTGTGTCAGATCAGGCTGTGAATGGGATATGAAATGCTTTGTTGACCGGGCAGTTTTGCTCTCAAAGTCACCCGTTTATTTCCATGAAGAGAAGTTTTGATTGTTGTGAGACCATTTTTATATGTTAAAGTATATGTCTGTACGTATGTGTGTGAAATATCAAGTCGATTTTATGACGATAACATTGTTTTTGCAGCCTCCCAAAAAGTTAGTGTGTCAGATCAGGCTGTGAATGGGATATGAAATGCTTTGTTGACCGGGCAGTTTTGCTCTCAAAGTCACCCGTTTATTTCCATGAAGAGAAGTTTTGATTGTTGTGAGACCATTTTTATATGTTAAAGTATATGTCTGTACGTATGTGTGTGAAATATCAAGTCGATTTTATGACGATAACATTGTTTTTGCAGCCTCCCAAAAAGTTAGTGTGTCAGATCAGGCTGTGAATGGGATATGAAATGCTTTGTTGACCGGGCAGTTTTGCTCTCAAAGTCACCCGTTTATTTCCATGAAGAGAAGTTTTGATTGTTGTGAGACCATTTTTATATGTTAAAGTATATGTCTGTACGTATGTGTGTGAAATATCAAGTCGATTTTATGACGATAACATTGTTTTTGCAGCCTCCCAAAAAGTTAGTGTGTCAGATCAGGCTGTGAATGGGATATGAAATGCTTTGTTGATCGGGCAGTTTTGCTCTCAAAGTCACCCGTTTATTTCCATGAAGAGAAGTTTTGATTGTTGTGAGACCATTTTTATATGCTAAAGTATATGTCTGTACGTATGTGTGTGAAATATCAAGTCGATTTTATGACGATAACATTGTTTTTGCAGCCTCCCAAAAAGTTAGTGTGTCAGATCAGGCTGCAGTGTGAATGGGATACATGTATGAATGCTTGTTCATCGGGCAGTTTTGCTCTCAAAGTCACCCGTTTATTTTCATGAAGAGAAGTTTTGATTCTTGTGAGACCATTTTTATATGTTAAAGTATATGTCTGTACGTATGTGTGTGAAATATCAAGTCGATTTTATGACGGTAACATTGTTTTTGCAGCCTCCCAAAAAGTGAGTGTGTCACATCAGGCTGTGAATGGGATATGAAATGCTTTGTTGACCGGGCAGTTTTGCTCTCAAAGTCACCCGTTTATTTCCATGAAGAGAAGTTTTGATTGTTGTGAGACCATTTTTATATGTTCAAGTATATGTCTGTACGTATGTGTGTGAAATATCAAGTCGATTTTATGACGATAACATTGTTTTTGCAGCCTCCCAAAAAGTTAGTGTGTCAGATCAGGCGGCAGTGTGAATGGGATATGAAATGCTTTGTTGACCGGGCAGTTTTGCTCTCAAAGTCACCCGTTGATTTCCATGAAGAGAAGTTTTGATTGTTGTGAGACCATTTTTATATGTTAAAGTATATGTCTGTATACGTATGTGTGTGAAATATCAAGTCTATTTTATGACGATAACATTGTTTTTGCAGCCTCCCAAAAAGTGAGTTTGTCAGATCAGGCTGTGAATGGGATATGAAATGATTTGTTGACAGGGCAGTTTTGCTCTCAAAGTCACCCGTTTATTTCCATGAAGAGAAGTTTTGATTGTTGTGAGACCATTTTTATATGTTAAAGTATATGTCTGTACGTATGTGTGTGAAATATCAAGTCGATTTTATGACGATAACATTGTTTTTGCAGCCTCCCAAAAAGTTAGTGTGTCAGATGGCGTTTCGGGGGCTTTGCGAAAATTAGGGGAGTTTTCGCAAAGTCTCCGAAACGCCAACGCCAACACCAATCCCATTGTCCGACGCACGAAGAAAGCACGGAACAATAGGATAGACGTTCGCGTCGGCGTTTCGGGGGTTTTGCGAAAACTCTCGAATCTCAAACGATTCCATACATACCTGCATTTCCATAAGGGGTCGTTACACGTACAACACCCATTTTCTGGGTTCTTGACTTTCAAAAACGTGTTTCTTTTTCCGCACCAGTTGCCGTAGTTACCCCTCAGAACCCTCCGGTACTTAAGCATGTCAGCTTGGCTGATGTCACCGAAAAGTAACGAATTCGTTAAATATTGCCCTACAAATATGAAAACACGTGGCTGGTTAATTTTCCGTGCGTCATGGTCAGGTGTTACATCTGCCAGTGTTTCTGTGTGTCAGTGTGTCCCTTTATTGTTTGGGCAGGTAGATCGACACTTTTTCTGTGTGTGCCCTATATTGTCTATTCGCAGCTTATTCCATCAGACAACAGGAAGGGAACACTCACAGATGGGGAACACTGAAAAACCTTACACCGGGGCACGACGTTTTGGTGGAAGACATGAGACCTTGTGCTGAAAACGAAGTACGGGCCATTATAAAGCTTCTTGGGATCGAGAGACCACTGACAACGTATTGAGAAACGGTAATCCTGAGATCAGAGATTCTTAGCGTTCGCTCCGTTCGTCACCTATGCGATGACGGACGGAGTGAAGCAACCCACTGGGCTCAGGATGGACGTTGTCAGTGAAGTGAAGACGGTCCTCAACCCCAAGAATGGGCAGCTCTTGGTGCTCTGAGATGCGACCTCTACCGGCCATTTCTGGCGAAACATTGTTTGATTGCGGACCGCAGGGGCCCTGATGGATCCGCGCCTATCTGCTTCATCAGTCCCCCGGTGCGGTGAGAACGGTGGTCAGCAGCTCGGACAGTTAATGGATCACTCTAAGCAACAAAATACGAATATTTTTCAATTCTAATTTTTTTCTGATATTTTTATACAGCCAATTAATAGCTTCGGCTTCAACCCTAAATGCGCGATCATAATTTGATTTCACATTTGCTGCCGCTAATGGGGCACCACTTCGGAAGGTTCGGTCAGAATTTCATCCATTGGCGTTGCTTTCAATTCACCAGGACCCTTTGACAATATTCCACCTCACGGGCTGATCAGCGGCGCCAACGGATACCTTTTTGTCTTGCTTGATGGCTCTCGCCATATAGCTCATCGAAAAAGTTCGATTGATTTTTTTCAATGGACATGATAGGAGGATATCTCCAAATGGATCTAAACAATGACCGAACACGATATTTAGTGGCATTTTCCAGCGATTGGATGTCCATTTTACAATCATTTTGATGGCCACTTTTATTTTTCATTTGCTGTTTGTAAACAACAAGTTGACAAAAAGCCATGAAAATGCTAGCTTTGCGATAACGTGGGAATCGTGTTCGCATGGGCAACTCTCAGTTCAGCCGTTTTATTGGTTCCACAAACTTTTTTTCCATTTTGCAATTAGCTTTCCGGCACTTTTTCATGTCGTCCGGCGACCCTCATGGAGCTCGTCTCGTCCTGGTTAGAGCAGATTAGATCGTCGCCAAAGACATTTCGTCAGTCCCTGACATTTTCGTCCCCTCGCATCGTGAAGAAATCAGGTCCTCTAGCATCGCTCCTAGCTCGCACGCACGCACGCACGCACGCACGCACGCACGCACGCACGTACTCCGAATGATGTCGGTTCATTCAGGGCCTCGTGAGTGCGAGCTACATGTAGGGAGCGATGCCAAGAGGACCTGATTTCTTCAGGATGGTCCATTTCATTTCGTCCGCGGATGAAATATTCGATACCGGTGTAATATTTTTCGCTGCCACCCCCCCTCCCCGTTTGGCAATGCCCCCCAACAAAAGACTGACGGAAAGAAGCCGCGACCCGACAATGGGGGAGGCACTGACAAACATGTCTTTCGTATTTGAGTGTCCGACACGCACTGAAGCGAGCATTGGCATACGGAGGCATTCTCAGACATTACACCGGTATACGATTATAGGCCTAGGTGCAGGATGTAATCGCTCTCAGAAACTTTCTCAAAAGGTTTCTTCCGTTGTATGGGGGAACTTCAAAACATTACATACATGTATCCATTAATCAGTTTTTAATGATCTTGGGTTCAGAGATTAAAGGCGTAAGTTCGTCTTTATCAATCTCCGAACGACGTGTGGGTTGAGCTACACTGTTAGAAATATCCTTACTAAATTTACAGAAAAGTGCCTGCAGCAGAGTTTCAGGCTTTTTCTTTATGTCTACTACTGAAAATTAGAAATACAGAAAGTTGTAAGATAACTACTATATTGGAAATTGATTTAAAGATAAACTGTAAACAAATGTTGCACTGTAACTTCCATTTACAAGATCCGTATTTTTAACTTCTGACTGTGAAAATAAAGAGAAAGCCTGAAACTCTGCTGCAGGCACCTTTCTGTAATTTCACTGAATCTATGTAGGCCTATCACTTGGACGCTTCATCATCCTACGAGACCCTAAACTGGTTCAAATCATTTTTTTCATGCACGTCCTGGCTGGGGATCGAACCTACACACTGACCCTGTTACGATTGAAAATCAAGCGTGTCAGACCACTCGACCATCGAGAACTGTCGAAGTCATCCCGACATGCTTTAATAAACTTGCCTGGAAGGTTATGAAACCCGTGTTGACAGGCGCAATATTTAGTACAAAATACTATGAAGTCCCTTTCACCGACCAGGCCAATATGTTCATATAGGCCTGAGGCCCTAAACATGGTGCTTGCTCTTGACTGGCGTTTCCNTCTCCGAACGACGTGTGGGTTGAGCTAGAGTAGGAGCGATAGGAACGCTTGTCAGGGCAAGATGATATCAATACTATAGGGAGGTTTCGTAAAGTCCCCGAAACGCCAACGCGAACGCCTAATCCATTGTTCGATGCCACGAAGAGAGGACCAAAGAAAAGGATAGACGCGTTGGCGTTGGCGTTTCGGGCCTTTGCGAAAACTCGTTCGTCTTTATAAAGCCACCGAAACGCCAACGCGCAATCATCTGAGCTCTTCTCAACCGGCGGTGTAATATAAAAATTGCACATTGAAAAATGTCCTCCTGTCAGTACAATATGATTAATCAAGTCATCCTGAAGAAATCAGGTCCTCTTAGCACCGCCCCCTAGCTCGCACCCACGAGGTAGGGAGTGGTGCAGAGGATCTGCTTCTTCAGGATGACATAAGTTAATTTAATAAGAGAAACAGGCTTGCTTCTTGTAGTGTCCCTCAATCTCTCTTATCACACCAACACACATGACGAAAATCTCGGTACTTACCCAGTGTGGCTACCAGGAACAGAACAATCACGGAACACTTGAACATTTTTCCTTGTGTCATTTATAATTTCCTGGACGAAGGATGTGGTTCCAAGTTACCACTAAGGAAATGTCAAGTATCAAGATCCCTACTACCCTCCGACAGCGGGCATACTACGGCTACACAAAACGAAACTAATGGGGAGGAACCTTTTAAGTTTTTCGACAACTTTCACTGATGAATCTTGAAGCCGCCTAAACAGTTCTTCGTCCGACAACTGTCACTGATATGGAGTCTCTTTCACCCAAGTCCGCATAAAACTGCTCAGCAGAATTTCTAACTGGAAATATGTTTCTGGTACAGCAGGATCGGAGACACCCGACTTTCAGTTGGTCCACAACCCATGAAATCCTGTCCGTCCCTTTTCCTACCGTTTTACAAAACATCTGATTGCAAAGTGACACTGTGACATATTGATGTGTCCTTCAGCTTGGCAGGGTCACGTGTATCACAGGCAAATATAAACAGCAACATTCAACCTTGTCCCAAGTACATTTCACTGCATGTAAACCTCTACACTTGCATAGAAACAAAGATACTGGGACCGAGTTGTACTTTCTGCATTCGTCCTCTCACTTTTATTGTTGGATTGATAAATAGCTGCTTTTTTTCAGATATTTTGTACATAATTGACCCAGAACATCAGGCAATAATGGAATGAGGAAAACAGCAGCTATTAATGATCTAAAAACCATCATTTGCTAATTAACAGTGCTGCTGGTTAATATGAACACAGGAGTGGTTGAACTACCCAGATAGAAATGTATGAGGAGTGGTTGATGGTAGCACACATCACCACAACGTAATCATATCATTGACATTCACTCCTGAATCTGGTAGCACGCATACACAAATTCATGTGTGAGATGGCCTCACTTCTACATTTGGTAGCACACAAATTCATGTCTGTGAGATCACCTCACTTCTACATTTGGCAGCACACAAATTCATGTCTGTGAGATCACCTCACTTCTTATCTGGTAGCACACAAATTCAAGTCTGTGAGATCACCCACTTCTATATCTGGTAGCACACAAATTCATGTCTGTGAGATGACCTCACTTACACTTGGTAGCACACAAATTCATGTCTGTGAGATTACCTCAGTTCTACATCTGGTAGCACACAAATTCAAGTCCGTGAGATCACGTCACTTCTACATTTGGTAGCACACAAATTCATGTCTGTGAGATGACCTCACTTACACTTGGTAGCACACAAATTCATGTCTGTGAGAATACCTCACTTCTACATTTGGTAGCACACAAATTCAAGTCCGTGAGATCACGTCACTTCTACATTTGGTAGCACAAAGCCGTGTTGCAGACATACCTTCCAGAGATGAGGTAGCACACACAGATTTTAGCTCAGACATGGTTCATGGGGACGAGCTCATTGAAATTCCCATGCGTGCTACCAGCTAAATTGTAACTGCTACAAAACAACCAAAAGAATGACAACAAGATAAGAAAATTTGTAATTTATTTGGCATCATTCAAGTACCAATAACATAGGATTCTAAAAACTTACAACAAAATAAACGATAAGTGACTTCCCCACAGCGGCCAAAGACCAGGGATTACAGCATGTAAGCAGGTCACCCATCACCCAAGGCCAGGGGTTGAACTTGCAACTGGTGGCTTGCACCAACCCTGAATGTTATTGTCACTTCGAATTCTGCTATCTCGCTGGACCCACTTGTAAACGCACAGGTTTTATATTGTCCATACTCTCTACTCGCCGATTGCATCCTGGGCAGGAGAAACCAGCATCTGCTAAGGTATTACTCTGAAAAACAAAAGGAGAAAGCATAGGTGAGAGCAACTGTTCCAAATGAATTAGGAGTCCCAAACTGGATCAGGAGTTGCAATTATTTTTCAAGGAAGACCCTGAGTTCCACTTTTCTAAGGAAAGAACTGNTTGAGCTCATGTGACCTTTCGTTCAGCCAGTTCCCGCCAACAACCAGCACAGCGTACAGCATCTTCTGACGAGGCGTCATCCATGACTGTGACCCTTCTCCCAATTTTACGTCTTTGTATTTTACACCCAGGATCTGTTGGCCGACAGTTGCTTCTAATGCATTGATAGAATACTGAAAAGATAGACCAGAACCAATTTTACTGGGACATAGGGGGCCTACATAGAGTGATCATGATTTCTGGGACAAAGTGATCAATTCACCTTGCAACGAAAAGGAGAAACTTTTCCCCAGGCCTAATCGTACACCACATTGAGAAAAACCAAGTAAATATCACTCAAGCCTCTGAGCAAGAATTATAATGCATTTCAGTGAATTTCTCTCACAATGTGTGAGCCATTATGTATATATTATGATACCAGGCCTCTGTATTTGTATGAAATATGAATAAATTCCACGAACTATGGATTTGTCCTTCCTGTCACTTAAGGACACTGGCATGATGAAGACGTCCTGGATCTATGCTTAGGTTGAGTTCATTTTTACGATAGATATTTTATACATTTCTGCTTCAACCCGACTCTCGCTGAATACAGTCATACAAGATGCTCCGCCCCTCCATCCATCCATCCTGACAACATCAGGGGTTCTTAGCGGTGCAGTGACGAAGGGAGCGAGCACTGAGAACGCCTGATATTCTCAGGATGTCACCCATCATGTGCGAGTTTCAAGGAATCTACCTCAACTGCATCCTCGTACCCAGGGTCTTCACAACCGCTCCCCTTCTCATGCTTGGTTCAGAGGGAGGGTACAACCGTAAATGACCTGAGATTCTCACGATGGCTCAACTGGGGGAATGCAACGTGAACAAGATGATTCTCGAATAAATTGTCGAAATTTGACACTTGAACTACATGTCCTTCATTCTCGTTGTTTTGCCCATAAACCATGCGTGGCTAAACTCCCTATGCAGTTGTGTACCGGTACTGCAGCCCCCCCCCCCCCCTCACGCAGGTAAACCGAAGGGGGCGTGGTAGAGTTTACGTTATTCACTGCAGACTTCGCCAGCTTGTACGATGTCACTCATCCAGACTTGAAGATCATCAGTTATGTACCGGTAGAGAGAGTTGTTTGACTGGGAATGGTGAGAGTAAATGTACACTGTTTACTTAGGAGTATGGCTGTAAACAGGCAAGGCTTAGAGCAATCAGGCCTAGGATATTTCAATAGAAACCATAGACAAACATGCAAACAAGACAGTCTTCATGTCTTTCACCATGAATGTGATCTAACTGGCCATGCGTTTCTCTGGTAACAGCTATGGCACTATATAATCAAGTTAAGGTGAAATCAAGGAGGTATATCTTCCAGTTCATTATGAAAGATGCTCCTGTACATTGCTGTACATGTTTCTCTACATTATTCTGTCTAGCAGCATGAAACATATCAAAATGTATTTTGCATTACATGATATGAGAATATACAGGAACTCCTTTGGAGATGCTCAGTGTTTTAAGATCAAGTTAGGATGGAATATAGTAAAGTTGGTTCTGGGGAGAAATGGAAGACCATAAAAGCATTACTGCAAAGACCAAACATTGCACATGCAATCCTTCATTAATGCACACAATTTTCAAAACAACTTACAATGAAATGGAATCCTCTGAAGACATACACGCAAGAACTTTTGATACTATTGTGTAAATTGAGATTTTATTGACAGCTAGGCCTTTGGTAGGCCGTGATCGTTTATGCCTGACTGTGTTTTGGGCAGCGGCGGACGTGTTCTGCGATGGACGAGCAAGAAAGGACGGAATCACCGCAAGAATACCCCGAGGACGTAACGGCAGACGTGACAGAAGAGAAAGAGGAAGTCGAAGTTGAACAAACGACGACACCAACGGTCGAGACGCCAGAGGAGGTAGGCCCAATGGCATTTTCTTATACATGTATGATGCTGAACGTTCTGAGAGAGCTTTATGGTAGTAATTTCGTGTAGCTGGCCTTCCACTCCAAAAGCCTTAAATTGGACAGCATGCCTAGATCTAAATCCTCTCTTAAACATTTTTGGTAGTACTGTTTTTTTTTTTTTAGTTTTATATCAGAGAATAGAATATATGTATAATATCTGATTGAATTCATTGAATGATCAAATCACAGAAGATAAGAGGTCGGATTATGTTTCAGTTTTAGAAATTGTAGTAAGGTTTCTGCCTGTATTCTGAAGCTTATTCCAACTACACCAAATAGCATTATACAAAGCTTCATATTGTTTTTGATATTATCATTTTCCAAGACATATCTTGTGTACATGTATTGCTGTGCTCCCCTAACAAATTTAGTTCCTGCTCAACCACCAGACGGAAGAAACACGGAACTGATGTCACCAGGGGTCACACGGCCCTAGACGTCACACGTCACTAAACTAGGTATTAATATGCAGACAAATATCACCACCATGACACAAATTGGTTGTACGCGGATGGAACTCATGAACAAATAGCAACCAAAGTCAAAATTCACACAATGGTATTTGAATTCTCACATTCTGATTTCCATAAACATACACAGAGCCATTTTCAAGGACTTAATGGATATCACTTTTTAATCATCTTTACAAACAATAATCTTATCCTCCTGACAGGTTTTATCCCCCTGACAGTAAAACCAAATGTCCCATTAGAAGCATCAGTGACGGACGCCAAGGTCAAGCCACCAAATACAGTGGAACCTCTGTTAAGAGGTCTCTGTTTGGAGACTGACAATCCTTAATTGAGAGGTGTCCTGATAAAGGAGGTTAAAATGAACAGGAATGACCAATGTGGGACTGACTTCAGTCTTGGCACGGATCCAGAAGGGGCGCACGCCTCCCCTTTTGGCCAACGAATCCGTAAAATCAACTGTGAAATTCTGGAATTGGGCACAAATTTCAATGTTCCTAGCAAAGGGCCCCCTCTTTTCCCAAATCCTGGTTCCATCCCTGTCAGTGGCCTTAAAAGTAAAGAGGTGTCTTCCTGGTGGAGGCGTCCGCTACAGGAGGGTCCACTGAAGGGGCCAAATTATTGTGCAGAGCCTGCCACTTGAGCAGATCATGGAAGTTTTGCCGGGATCAAACTTCGATCCACCCTTTTTTTACCAACTTTATTGAAGGTATTTTAAGCCAGCCTGTCATGGAACTCGGCTCCAAAAAACGTCACGTTCATTGGGGAGATTTCATTGGGGGATTTCATGCCTGACAAACGATCTCAAATCAATGCTAACACCTGATTTGCCTTCTCTATAGATACTAATAATGATTTATTATGTTAATATCATTCTAAGTGATCCATTCAGGTTCGAAAAGTCATTGAGATACGGCTACTAGCTTTTGTGCCGAAATTTCTATAACTGTAGTCTCCAACATTGTTGTAAAGCAAACTACCGAAATAATAACATATTTCATACATTGGATAAAACCAAAATAATACCTTTGACTGGCTTGATGAAAGGTTATTTGAGAAGATCATTGACTGGGGAGATAGTGAAAAGGAAGCATTAACCCTCCATATTCCTGAATCTACGATAGAACGCTGTCAATTGTATCGTGCCGGCATGGTACTATTGACAGTGTTCTCCAACCCCTATACCACAGGTACACACTGCCATCCCAAATGAAATGGTCCATAGACCATGTGCTCACCTGGGTGAATGTTCAGGAAGAATTAGTCAAGTAGAAATGTTCCAGGGAAATGTCATACCAGGTTACAACATTCTTTGTGGTATTATTCATGATATGAGCCAAAGTACATTTTTCAAGATGGACGAATGGCGGCCATACTTGAATTCCAATCCGGCTGAAATGTGCTGCGTTTATATAGGATACCTAGGTACATTACATATCATTGCAGAGTAAAAACATTCTACTGCTAGCTGCTGAAATTTAGGTGATATGAGCCAAGAATACTTTTTTCAATATGGCGACCTGGCGGCCATATTTGATAGAGGGGAAAGTGAGTGCTTTGTCATAAGGTGTGCCAAAAGCAATCTCAAACACTTTCAAATGGCATCATTGTAATGAACATGAAAATTTCAGGCCTGCAATTCAATCTTTTTATAAGCTTCATTAAACTCGAAATGAGTTTACAAAGAACCCAATTCTACTCTTTATGTCTTGCAAAATTGCCATTTATTCCTTTCTCCAGGCAAACGACACCAGCCGAAAAACAGTGTAGAGGCTTAGCAGCAGGCCAAAACATGTTACACCTATGATTTGTGGGCTCATAGACTATTTCCTGGTGGCATGGGGAAAATAGAGACCCGACTGGTGGACAAAAAATGCTGAAATAAATCACATGTCCTTTCAATATTATAATAAATATAATAATGAGGATTGAGGCCCAAGACGTCATAAGCCTATAGGTTTGTACAGTGGCTTAGCACAGAGATTCGCCAATAGATTGAAGCCTGCGTGGAGAGACTATAGGTGAAAGCAGGCCTAAAAGTAGGCCTCGGATTGGTGGCTAGAGCACTGGACGATTGGGTAAGTTTGGCAATTTGTTCGAAAACTTTTAACTTTCCAATAGATATCTCATTTGTATCACACTAAATCATGGAGGTATCTTGCAGCAAATCCTTTCTTGTGAGATCTTTAGGTGGTACGAGTCATTTCTCACCTTGTTTACCAGTAACAAAGATAATTTTGTGCATAGAAGAAACCCCAACTGGTTTCAAGCGTTTTGTACTGACTTCTCCACCATGTGAGGTCCACCCACATTTCATGAACAAGGCAAGGTAATAGACTGCTTACAATGTTTAGGTCCAGGCACAAGATTTCACAGCAAGTGACCAACTCTACACAAGCTAATTCTGTTCAATGCAAATAGACATCAACCCTTAGGCCCTGGCATAACAAAAATGCCTAGACCGTTTGTTGAGGATACGAATATTCTCGTTTTGTAGTGATCACCACTAAGTTTTGAGACTTCCAGATGATCATTACCTTCATACAAATAGGCATATGTGAGCCGCTCTAGAAAAAGCAGATGCTTGTCGCAATCCGAGGAAAGGGTTACGGGCTTACAACAAAATAGCTGAAATGTACATCGCTGCAGGTTGACAATAGTACAGGACAGAGGTGATAATAGCTGAGTAAACTGATAACCAATGATGATCACTTGCGACAAGCGCCTGCTTTTGCTGGAGCGGCTCACATACAGTATTTCTCAGAGGAATGCAAGATATCCAATTACCAAAACATTCTTTATCGAAGATGTTCCAAAAGACCCTGACAAGCAAGACATTCTGTATAGACTATAGTTAAGTATGTACCATATAGAGCGTTCCAAACGAAAAAATACTTTCATATTCAACCAAGCAATATTGTCAACGTCTAATAAGGGCAATTAGGCTTGGTAGAGAACGCCCTCTCAATAGGTTTGGGCCCAGCAAACTTCACCGTTATTCTACACAAGGTTGTTCACCACAGGGGCTGTTTCTGGCCAACACTCGGTAATAAGAACGGTCAAAGGCACATTTCAGGACACTGGGCTCATGGACACAGTAGACTGCTTCAAGCCGACATGTAGGCCTGCAAAATGACATGTTACTTGTATTGAATGTGTCAATAGATTTGAATGTAGCGTTTTGTATTGGCTTTGCCATAGTTCGACCTTAGATCCAATGCCAATGACATCTGCAGGTAGATTTTCTCTTGTAAGCTCTCGTTTTCTCCTGCATTTCTTCTCAAACTGGGATCAAACACAAGTGCCACCTTTATGTGCTAAATCGAGTCACAGGTGTCAGCACAAGAATACATTTTGCTGCACACTGACGGACTTCCTTTCACGGCTGGTTTATTGCGTCCCAAACTAGAACCCTGGTACCGGTACTTGATTGCACCAAATTAACAAATGGCACACATATATCACGTCACTATACCGTCCCTTTTCATTATTTTGTTATACAGCCCAGTCCCAACAATGCATAAATTTTTTAGGCACAAACACAACCTATGACACCTTGCAAAGTGGGAATAGAATTTTAAATTATTTTTATGCGAATTGTGTATCAAAGTGATCGACAAAAAGGTATGATTGTCTGTGCCCAAGGTGTCCTATTAAATCTCTCACGAATAGTCTGAGAATAATGACCATCAATCATTTTCTCAACCACTTTCTCGAATGAAATCACAAACATGCTATTCTTTTCATATCCTGTTTGTCTGCCACAACTTTTCAATTCCATTATGCGAATTGTGATCTAGATTTGCCTTTTTTTGCCTGCTACGTGCAGACATTCATTTTGTTCAGTGATATTAAGTGAAAGGAGGCCCCACGTCCCCGGGTTATCAAAATATCTCATGGGGGGGGGGGGAACTCTGACCTGAAGCACTGGCCACCAGGGGCAGATCCACTATTTCAGAAAAGAGGGGGCGCACTGTGCTAGAAACATTAAAATCTGCGTGAATTTCAATGACTTGCTCCAGATTTCAGAATTTCACAGTCAATTTTACAGATTTGTTGGCCAAAAGGGGGGCTTACGCCAGGTGCACCCCTTGGATCTGGGCCTGGTCACTGCAAACTTGTAAATGACGATGGCGAAATTACAACAGTCATGAACGCCACGGGTTAAAAACAAATATCACAGTTACTCAGGTCGCAAGTCATCTGGTTAAGGACATACATTCATTATAAAATTGATTCCTTAATCCTCCTTATTGAAAAGTCTTTTACCTCAATGGGAGGCAATAAACACTCATTGATTGCAAAGTCAGTGACTAAGTGATAGCAGGAGGGATTATCTGGGTACAAAACGGAATACGGGATGCATTTGCCTCCGAGATGTAGAGAAAAACGGTTGTGTACACTGCACGGTTTCGTTATGTACACTTCACGCACTAATCTGACAAAATGCACGAAGACATTTTTCTTATTTGGATATTCTTATTTCCAATTTCTGCTCTTATGCATTCCTCAGAATCCTGTCAGAAGACGGCATTTTTGTGCACCAACGTGGATTTCAATTTCAGTCCCACATGTGGATATTAAACGGGTAAATGATAAATTCTAAGAAACTGTGATAGAATTCGAGTGTTTGGATGCCATTTCATAGAAACGTGCAAATGTGTTTTGATTGCAAAACATCGCAAACATCGCTGACTGTGATACATGGATCTGTGATTTTAAGAATTGACAAAAATCAAAAATACTCACTGCACTCAGTTACCAATCTCGGAAAATCAAGTAGCTAAACTAGGAAAATCACAATGCTGAACTAGGAAAATCACGATACTGAATAGGAAAATCAAGTAGCTGAACTAGCAAAATCTTGATACTGAATTGGGAAATTCAAGATGCTGAACTAGGAAAAATCAAGATGCTGAACTAGGAAAATCACGATACTGAACTAGGAAAATCAAGATGCTGAACTAGGAAAATCAAGAAACCAAAATGCTGATAGGAAAATCAAATAGCTGAACTAGGATAAGAAAAGCAAGTAACCAAGCAGCTGAACTCGGAATATCAAGGCAAAGAACTATGAAAACTACCTGTACAACTATTTCCCTGAATTAGTAGCAAAAACATGTTATGCTTTAGAACACCGAACGGTGTGCAAAGCATGGTGCCCCAGGGGGATGTAATCCACGGGGCTGAGGGTGGGGTATCCAATCTACCACAGAGGATCATCACGTCATCAAAAAGCACACGGAGTACTCTACGCAAGACAATGGAAATGAACGTTGTCACATGGGTAGGTTAAGATGAGTATGAGTGAGCATTGCTTTTTGCAATTTGTTTTTTGTGTTGTGCAAACCACACCCTGGCCCTGGGAACAATCAGTCTTCTTGTTGAGACGCCAAAGTTTGGTATATAAAGAGCCATGCATTGACCAGACGAAATATGTCAAGTCTATACCCATGGTTGAAAGGGTTAATAACAAATTAGTTCTTCTGTCTAGCTGCCATAAATGGCACAGCAGGCACCACTTCCACGGACACATGCAAAAATTGATCGTAACCTGTCACTATTTAGAGTACACTAACCGGCCACTCGCCGTCCGGTGTAATGATTGGAAATCAATCAGCCAATCAGAATGATGCAAGAGGATTCAATTGAGGTGATGGTTTATCGAGGGCACACACGATTGATCTACTCAAGTCATTTTATGCGGCTAATGACATTTTGAAATTATATATACCGTACCCAGTCTTGGTACCGGTAGTCAATTTGATTGTACATGTATGTTTTTAACTGTATATAGTCAAAATGAATTCCATTCGGTCAGGACAGATGTAGCAGGGTACAAGAGATGGAGTAGGGAATATTTGCCAGTTGCTGTGTACTATTTTGAGACCCCTGCTTTAGGTAGAGGGAGTTTGAACCTGAAGATATGCATGCAGGAATATGGTCGTATTTTGCCGGCCAGTGGACAAGTCCCTTCCAAGGGGCCCAATTAGAAAACTTCGAACAGAAATGGCAAATCAGCAATGAAATTCCTGCAGCCATAATTTGGTGTCAACAAATTTGTGCCGGCATTCTTTGATTACTTTGTTGCAAATACTGCAGAAACACAAATTGATAGATCATACCTCAAAATATCGTAAATCAAATAAAATTCCAGGGGATGGAATAATTGTAACCATGGTGACTACAACTCCCATATCCTGTTCCCAATCAATAAAGTACATCATAGGAGTTCAGCAAATAACAATAATACTTGAAAGATCTCCATAGAAACGTGATAAATAAGGTCGTAGCTCATTGCTGGGTGCAAGGCACCAATTGTCATGACAGCCTGGGTGAGAGATGGTTTTTTGTATTACGTGAGTAAGGTGGTGACCCACGGGCGAAGTGTCGCCCCGCGGACGGACGAAGGATGGGAGGTGCGGGAACTGCAGGATGTTGTTCAGGTAATTATCTAGTAATGGCATGTTATAGATTTGTTTTAGCAGGATTTATGTGCTTGGGAAACTGAAGGTGTGTATTACTGGAATAGACACAGTTGAGTACTGACAGATCATACAGGTAGCAAGAACGCTGTCAGAGTGGTGCAGTACAAATATCGGTGCCTGTCACCACTGACGCTCCAGATTCAATCCCAAGTTGGATTCAGTCTTCTTCTGATAGAGAGTGCAACATTCTTTGACAGCACAGGTTTTTTCCAGGTACTCCTGTTTCCTCCTGCTGTACATTTTTTACCCAATATTGTCTATAGAACCAATAATGCTGTATTTACCACTCAACATTTTTTTAGCAAGAAGGGTGTGTCATACTTATTCTTCTGATAGGCCCTCTGGCCACTATCAGACATGTCAGAGGGTGCACACTCTCAAAAAGGTCGCAGAATTTCAATAAGCAAATGTTACATTTCATCACGGTCTCAACAGAAACAAAACTGATGGGTCTCCAACATCCTACAAGTAATTTCAGAGGTACTTCACCCAAATGAAATGGCCAGGGCCATTGTGCTCACCTCTGTGGCAGAGTATGAAGTGTGAGTAGCCTGGTGATACACTGAATGGTGAAGGATTAGTGATTCTAGGACTGACTTCAAATACTTTTGATATAGATATTGGATACAGAAGCGGCAAATTTTGCCTTTAATGAAAAGCTGAATTCCCTCTGTTCAAATATTAATTCAGATCAGAGAGTCAAATTTTGTTTTTCTCAGAGTTCACCATTGTTGGTTTCTGTAGGACCTACGGTACGCTCTTCCAATAGGCCTGTTTCGAAAGTCTTGAGCGGGTAATAACAGTATCCTCGCCCAACATCAAAATGCAAACGATGTACATGAACGGTACGTACATCATTCACGTTTTGACCTGGGGCGAGGATGTTGTTATTACCCGCTCAAGACTTTCGAAAGGGGCCTATGGCACAAGCGACTGTCCATAGTTTTCAAACTCTACAACAGTGCCGATTTTCCCCACTACGTTACACAAATAGACACTGTCATCGACCAGTCGCCGCCATGTTTGACCGCATCACTCCTCCTAATGGAGTTACCGTTAGGAGCCTGATCACAATTGCTAGATATTTTTCCATTTAACCTTCCGCTGCACTACTTTTCAAGATGGTAACCTTCGAACGATACTAGAGGGTGTTGGTTGAACCTCGTCCCAAGACCCTCTAGTGTCAAGATTGCATAGTTTTCTGTACCTGAGTTGCCCATAGAGAGCAAATTGTGCAAGAAAACTCTGACGTGGTGCGGCGCCTCTAGAATGATACACCAGAATCGCAGATTGAAAGTCACGGAGGTCTGGCTCACCCGTGGTCCAGCTTCTCCTGCTGATGATGGTCGGCATTGCTGACCACACAGCTGGCTGTTGATATCTTCGAATCAAAGTCGTGACACTGACGCTTTTGATATGATAATGTTGGAGGAGCTAGATCCCAGTGGGAACGCCAGATCTNATATGATAATGTTGGAGGAGCTAGATCCCAGTGGGAACGCCAGATCTCCATGACCTTACAACTGCCATTATGGTATACATCAAACTTGAGACGTTTTACCTTGACTTCTTTAAAGCAAGTCACGCAGAACGGGGCACTTCCATGGTGACCTTCAATACGAGAAGCCCTCGTAATCAAAGACAAGCAGCATGACGGACGGATTTTGACTGACATAGACCCGAAACCGTCATTACTCACCGTCTTCCTATACGTACGTGATGACAGTTCGAGTAGGTAATAGTACCCATGGCGGTCATCGAAATCCTGAGGGCCTACTACAGACTGATGGTGTTTAGTTCAGTAAATTCGAATGTTTGAAAGAAGGCGTTGATATTTTCACAAGATTTATTTCTGAAGAATAATAATTTGTACAGAAAAAGTCCCTGGGCAATTTGGTTGTTGCGGCAGATCTTGAAACCAAGACGAGACGATTGTCAACAAAAATCGTGGTTCCATGAATAATGACGAAAAAAGCATTGCTAAAGAATGGGAGAATGTTTTCTCTGAAACACCAGCTATATACACTAATATCGCAGTTGTAAGGTCACAGACCTGGATTTGCCACTGGGATCTAGCTCCTCCAACATTATCATCTCAAAAGCGTCAGTGTCAGGACTTCGATTCGAAGATATCAACAGCCAGCTGTGTGGTCAGCAATGCCGACCATCACCAACAGGAGAAGCTGGACCCTGGCAATACCCGACCTCGATGACTTTAACTGCGATTTTGGCCGTGTATGATCTTCATATTTCTTTAAGTACATTCGCCCCTCGATCTGGCGCCTGGAGTCCATCCATGACTAAATTACAGCAGATTGAGTGTCAAAAAAGCAGTGACATCTTCGACAACCCGAGCTCATTCAGAAGGAAATCTGGGCCCACCTCTCCTGGAGTAAACGTTTACCATACATGGAGGAACATCCGAGGAAATGTGGCGCAATCGATGCTGCCTTGAGCCGTGAATTACCAACTCTAATCTTGTAAGATGCCTTTTCCATTCAGCCGAGTGCTTTCTCATTTAAAGTCGCTTCGGATGGTGTTATTGTCGCAAGTTGTTATTTTAACCCATGTGCAGCGACATCAGCGCAGTTGACCTCAATGGCCGCGTGAGTGGGAGACATTATTGCCGTTAGAGGCCACCACCAGTTAGCGGTCCTAGAACGTTACGAAATTTGACGTTGAAGTTCCGTTGGAGTGACGCTCGATGTGTTTACCCTGATCTTGTAGCGGCTCCTCGTCGTAGTCCAGGTGGAACCCAAAACACAAGCCTCGTTTCAGAATCACGATGTTCGGAATCAAGGTCAAGGCCATTTAGAAGAAACAAGCTGGTTTCTTACAGCGAGTCAGCAAAGTTGATCGACTCGGGCCCAACCCTAGTCTCTTTTCATGCTAATCACAGCATAAAGACAAAGGGCAGACAGGCTTGTCGCCTAATAGACTGTTCATCTAGGGCATCACACCGGCTGCTCCTGGTCGTCCAACCTGCTCTTTCTGCCAGCAGGAGCAATTATGAGATAATTACTTGAGTCCCTTGGCTGAGTCGTCATGAATATTTTAGGCCGTGAAGGCCGGGGATCGTCGTCTATTAGTCGATATTCCCGCCGAAGACGCTGATAGAAATTACTGCCGACGTTCTGGGATGGCAAGGTAAGGCTTTGGGTTTCTTTCCCTCTGTAAAGGACAGTGTGCGTTTCACGCTGTGTTTGACAGGTCAGTAAATCCCTTGTTATTTTCAACCGCGTTGCTTCCATACAATTGGCGCATACCACGATCAGGATCGGACAAGTGTGCTAAAGCCACAAACGCCGTCAGCTGGAAGGGGATGCCAGACGTTATGCAAGGAACAGTGCATCATTCACTTAACAACAGCGGCTCCCAACCCTTTGGCGACTTACTGAACCGCTGCTGGCCATGACCTGACATCAACACACCCTAATGACCACTGCCAATTTCCACGGATCATTACCGAGAGATGCTGCCCTATTCGCGGTATCTCAGTGCCGTATCACTTTGCCAGCCTGCGGACGATACGATGTCCGTGAATTTCGTCGACGTTCCATCAGCTGAGACCGGACACACAAAATCTTGGCTAGGTTCTTCACGTGACGTCACATTTCCATGACGACACAATGATGCCGCCATATTGGCCGTCAAAATGTCAAGCGACGTCACGGCATGAACAACGCGTCAACACACAGATCGTGACGTCAAAATGTCATGACGTGATAGCTTTGACGTCGTC